>PITA01010689.1:0-20263 GCA_004023965.1 Spilogale gracilis | reverse complement strand
AGAGACTTTGGACACAGAAACAAACTGAGGGACTTGGAGGGAGGGGGGTGGGGGGATGGGAGAGCCTGGTGGTGGGTACTGGGCCACCTATTGCATGGAGCACTGGGTGTGGGGAATGGGGAATGAATCTTGGAACACTGGAAAAAAAAATTTAAGTAACAATAAAAAAAAAAAAGAAAAGGGTGTTTTCCTCATTGTTTTTGCTTTGCTTTCTAAGCTTTTCTTCTGTTTTTGAGCAATAAAAAGTTCTTACTACCATAGTTTGGGTTCTCTCCAGAAAGCAGAGAGAAAGGCTTGTGTGCCAGTTGTTTATTTCATGAAGTATTCCAAGAGAAGCTTTGGGGGGAGAGAGAGAGAAGGGAGGGTTGGAAATAGTGATAGGGCAAGAGGGAAGCCAAGGTAAGGTACATCATTGATCTGGTCGCCACCTTGGGCAACTGGGACTCAGTTCCTTGGGAACCCTATGAGGAGCGATGGAAAATGCACGTCAGGGTTACCTGCCCAAAGGACAGAAGAGGGGACCATTTGTCCACTAGTTCCCATGCTCTGTAGCTCAAGGTTTGTCCCCATGAGCTTAACTTCCTCCAACTTCTAGGTTTGTGAGATGTGAGTGAGAAGGTGTTCCATGCTGCCATGTCAGAGAAGACCCCCAGACAGAACACGAGAGACTGTGGGTGCAGCTGAGCCCAAGTTGCTGCTGGGCGCGCCACTGTGGGCAGCCGACTCCCACCACAGAGGTTAGGGTAAAAGGTGGGCTGCGAGGACCTGCAGGGGAACCAGAGGTGACTGGCAGTTATGCCTCCGCCTAGGTGTGTTCCTAGCATCACAGGATGGCCTTGAGATTCAGGGCAAAGCAGGGTTCTTGGGCAGATAGTAGGCCCTCCACAAGACTGGGTTGAATTCCACTGGTATCATTGATTTTTCCCTGAAGTTGTCCTGCTGTAGGACTGTAAGAACCTCTGTTTCCCCCCCACTGGCTTTAGACACAGATGAAATGGCAGCATGACTCGGTGTTGGACGGTCATTTTCTGCATTGCCTGATGGATGAGTCAGGGTCGCAGCAGATCCCAATGGCATACTCGAGAGGGCAACCCAAGAGAAGTGTTTGATTACACAGGTTTGGGTACAATTAAGGGAAATCAGTAATATTGGAAAGCCTCACCACGTGCTTTAGCCTGCTGGAACGACCAGAGGGCACAGTTCCTGAGCCCTGAGAATGGTAGTTGTAGCTATAGTGGTGGGCTTCCAGAGAAGGACATGTCCAATCTGTGGGGACCCAGCAGGCAGGGAGCTGGAGGAATAAACACTCTGTCCTCAGTCTCCTCCTTCCCTCTGATCTCCTCCCAGAACCTTCCATTGACTGACCTCAACTAGAAGCCAGAGGGCAGGGGAGCCCAAGACAAAGTCCATTGGGTCAGCTTTCCTGCCACAAAGCAGAGCAGAGAAAGGAAGAGAGTAGATCTGGAGGGGCAAGTGGAAGATAGCCAGCAGGGCCGGTGGACAGTGTATATTGGCAGTTTACGGTCTAGCTCTGTCTTACTGGGTGTTGGGTGCTAGTTACCTCTACTGGAAGTGGCTTGCTTTAGTACAAATAAGGACCCTTTAGGCCTAAAAATGACTGGCTCAGTACGGATCTAACCGGGGGGATGTGGCTGAGAGTGTGGCTAGATGGATCACTGTGGGATTTTCATATATTCAAGTTACTTGGAAAACATTTTTTAACAAAGAGATTAGAGAGACATTTATTTACTATGTAAAAATTGTGTTGGCCCATGGACAAAGAATAGAAGGGGGAAGATGAGCCTAAAAGCAAGTTTATGGTTTGTGGTGAAAGTGAGGAAACTTTTCTCTCTTCTAATTTCCTTGGTTGCTATTATAGTGCAGTTTTTGCAATAAATTAAAATAAGGAAAAGCCACTAGTCACCGCGATGAGCTCGTTTAGGCTTCTGGGCAATCATGCTGGCTATACCAAGCATCTTGGAGGAGGAAGGCTTTAAACATGAAAATTTCTTGCCTGAGTCTTGGAAACTTAAACTAGAATCCATGTGAGGTTCATTTTAATAGAGCCCTCTAGGTTTTTAAGCATTTTTTCCCATAATTACGTCTGTTTTCTTTATAAGCAGTTTTATGGGGAGTGGAGGGGAGATATTTTCCTTTACCCCTTCAAGTGGCTTCATGCCCAGTTCCCAGGTCACTGTGGACACACCGAGTGAGATCTCGTCTTCCACAACTTCAGATAAGTGGGATGTCCAATGTTCAGAGTCCCAGCCTGTCTTTTGGGAGGCACAGGGAGAAAGCTGGTGGTTGCTGGGCGTGGTGCGAGGGGGTTGGGGAGCCAGGGCTTCCCTCCCTGATGGGGAGGTGCCACTCCTGCCCGTCAAAGCTGGTGTCACCACTGTGTATCAGCGTCCACAGCCCAAATGCCAGACCGTTTCCGGCACACGACCCCAGCAAGTGGGGACGGGCACCTTCAATCCTTGTCTTTCTAACCACAACTGCAAACCTGACTCCGATATCTTTGGACTGTCACGAGAACTTACCCAGAGAAAAATGTTTTAGTTGAAAGGTATTGTTTCTGATCTTGTGGTCAATGACCAGCTGACAAGTTATCTCAGCTGAACTGGATCAGGGGCCTGGATTCCAGATGTGAATTTGTAGCTTGGTTTTCCATTCTCCTCTCATCCCTATCTGCCCAAAAAGGACAAAAAAGAAAAAAAAGTGTGTGTGTGCCCACGCACACCTGTGTTTGAGGGGAAATAAATAGCTGGCCAGCTCCTGACATGTATCTGATGTTTTCAGGTTGGGACTACATCTAAAGAGAATTCTTTTTTTTTTTTTGTATGAAACAGAGGTGCCTACTATTCTATCTAAACTGTGGCAAGATAGTTTTCTCTCTTAGCTCCGTGCAAGGAACGAGGGTAGACTTATGGCAGGATTTACCAGCAGCCGATTATGGCCTCTAGATTTGTAGCATAATTAAAAACTTAAAAAGACTACCTGGTAAAGTTTCTTTGCCTCAGTATGGCTGCTTGATATTCTTATCTTTGGTAAGAAATGAACTTTGAGGGGCGCCTGAGTGGCTTGGTTGTAAAGCATCTGCCTTGGTCTCAGGACATTATCCCTGAGTCCTGGGATCCAGCCCTGCTCCAGGCTGCCACTTGGTGGGGAGTCTGCTTCTCCCTCTCTCACTCCCCCTGCTGGTGTTCCCTCTCTCATGTGTCTTCTCTCTCTCTCTCTGTCAAATAAATAAAATCTTAAAAAAAAAGAGGAAAGAAAGAAAGAAAGAAAGAAAGAAAGAAAGAAAGAAAGAAAGAAAGAAAGAAATTCATTTGAGTTGTCCAAATGTCTTGAATGTCTGCTGTGTGTTTAAGACCAAAGATGGACCCATCACCTGTGAGGGGCGAGTGAAGGGAAATGGAATAGAGAGGCCTGGTTGAGGTTTTTCATGGGTTCTGGAGACAAATTCACAGTCTGTGTGGACAAGTCCCTTTTGCTTCCACGCCAGCTTTTGAATACTGGGATTTTGTCTTGTGTCTGGACTTCCAGCAGCAGGGGCATGTGGAAGATTCCTGGTGGAAATCCTTCTAGCTCTGGAGCTGGCCATTACCTGGAAACAGTCCAGCGAACTAAAGGCAAGATAATGGACTTTTCTGTGCTTCCTTCTCTTAACTTACGAAAGAGAATACTAATTGCTTACCCTGTAAGATTCTTGTGGTGCTTAAATGAAACAACATGTCTAGTTAGCTTACAGGAAGGTTGTTCTTATTTAAATTATCTATCTGAAACCAGATCTTCTCAGGCCTCCCTCATTCTTGCCTGACTTCCTGAGCCCTCAAAAAAAAGTGGAACACGGGAGACAAGGTGCTGGACCCGAGAGAGAGAAGGTGTGAGGCTGTTGATTAGGAAAGCTACATGGCCCCGTATCCCGAATGATGGGAGATGGAGAGTGTTAGCTGTGCCTGCGGAATGTCCTTTTGCCAGCCCACATGGGCTCCAAGCTGTTTCTCAGGAGCAAACTAAACTCAGACGTCAGGGCTGGAAGTCCGATTTCCTGGAGGGTTTCAATCCACCCTCAGGCCACAGTGACTGGACCAGGGATTCTCAGAGCCGGCCTTTTCTCAGGCCCCGAGTCTCTGACCGAGAACCCTCTCTGGCTCCGCTTTGTACACACGAGACGCCGTGCAAGTGCGAGGACAAGACAAGAGCTTTAGGAATTGTTTCAGAATCAGAGACGAATGTAAACTAATATAAAAATAACAGCACTCTCTTGACCCCGTATCTTTGAGGTTTGCAGGGCCTCCGAGCTCTCTAACGTATTGTTTCATGGTTTAATCCGCTTTGCATTGCTTTGAATTTAGTGATGCCGGGAGAGCAGGGTACAGGACTCTAGGAACCGAAACAAAGAATAGAAAAACAGGGAGTGCTTGGAACATTAAATTTTTAAAATATTTTTTGTTTTCTTTTCAGAATGTAAAGTATCTCATTGTACTGTTGAAAAAGAAATCCGTGCAGAATGTTTTTTCAAAGAAATCAGTGTGTGTGTGTGTGTGTGTGTGTGTGTGTGTGTGTGTATGTGTGATATCTATATATTTATTTATGTTTGTCATGGATAGATTTTGTTTGTCACATTAGAATAATAAAGAAAATATTAGTATAGAACAATAGAGGACTTAGGTGCTTTTTTCCTTTCCTCCCTCTTTGAAAACTTCTAAAATAAATCTGCAAGATAAAATTCAGGGATGTCAAAAAAAAAAAGCCACACAAACATACTTTAATAGTTGATCTTTAACAATTTGGAAATGAGCTATTTATTTGTTGTAACCTTAAAATTCAATTTGTTGTGTTTATCAAACACCTACTAAGTGCCTAGAAAAAATAAATACGCAACCCAGTTTTTATTCCTAAGAAGCGTACAGTCTTATCAGAGGTAGTGGGAGTCAGGCTGGGTGAGAGCCTAGACACACAGGAGGTAGAGTTATGGTGACACACATGTATGTGTACAGATGCTCAAGGCCTTCAAGGCGGTGGGGGAAAAAGCAACCCAGTGATGGCTGGAAGGCTGGGAACACCAGAGGTGGAGTTGGAGATGGACCATATGGGACTTTTGGGAGATTTTCTTCTTACAAAAGGGCCTCCACAAAGCAATTGTCTGCGTCCCCCGCTAACCTTGGCACACATGGAGGGCAAAGAGTGAAGCAAATATGTGCCACATTTCCTTCCTCCCCTGAGCAGAGGATGTAAGCAACTGGAAAGCCCTTCTCGCTTTGCTCCAGGAGACAACAGACCTAACTGATTTTCAGTGAACCCGTTGTCAGGCCAGATCTACCAGAAACAATGACCAGATCTCAGGCTTCGAAGCCAGGGCTGTTCTAGAAGGGACTTAAGCTCTGAGACTCAGAGTTGTTGTTTATTCTCCCTGGATGCCCAGAGTGGGCCTTTGGTGCACCGTGGTCTGTGCCTGATTTTAGCTGGTTGAATTGTATTAGTTCTGATGTTACGTTTTTAATTTGAGGTCCCTGGGATCCTTCCAGTCTTTCAGTTTAAATGCCACCACTCAGGGAGGTCTGTCTGGATTGCCCTACCTTATGTGGCCACAGCCTCTATTGTTTTCCAGCACAGCAATCCTGTTTATGCTGCTGGAGGCACTTGTCACAAACAAATTATTTTGTTCATTAGTTTCGATCAAGAAAGTGGTCCCTCTGTACTAAGACGGCATTATGTGTCGGTAGTTTTAGAGAAAGAAAGGTTAAAGTCTTTATAGGATTTTTACGCTCCTTCTGGAAGGAGTTTTCATAGTCTTCTGGAAGTCTTCTGGAAGTTTTCATATGACTATAGGTCTGCCTCCCTTTTCTTGCTGAGTATCACAAGGCTTCCTCTTTCCCACCTGAGTGTCATGACCCCACCTGAGTGTCCCACCTGAGATACTTACCCTCCTCTGGAGTAATGTCAATGCAGCCAGACACTGGGAGTGGTGGGCCCAGTCTCTGGGTAGTTGGTACTTGTGTCTATCCCTATGGTGCTCTTCTGAGCAATGCCAAAAATGTATTTCAGGTTCTGAGTCTAGGGTATCTTTCTTTCCCCTCTGCATATATTGGGTACTTAACCTTTGTCTTCCCTACTGGATAATTCATACTTGGAGGAGAAGGACCATGGATGTCTTGCTCTTCTGTATATTTCTAGGGTGTAGCATAGTGTCTGACCCATCCTAAGTTCTCAGTCACGGTTGATCTTTGCTTCTTCCCATCCCCTCTAGCCACCTTTAACTTCCAAAGTGCCGCTCCCCCCATCTCCCAGCAGCTGTGTAGCCCCCACCTGAAATTGCAGGGTGATGAGGAAGCAGAGGAAGAATAATTGCTTCTGTTTCTCCCACTAATGGGTAATGAGCTGTATTCTGGGGGGGTTGGGGAAGGGGTGGAAGAACAAGGAGGCCCCAGAAGTCACCCCCCCACCCCTGCCTGTTCCTCACTCTCCAACCCAACTTTTGATTCAGCCTGGCGGTTATTTGTTTTTAATCGCCCTCTCCTGTCCTCTTTCGGTCTCTCAGCCCAGCTCCCTATGTGGGCCCTTCTTGTTCTTGGATGCTGGGATTGTTCTTTATCTCCTCGCCATCTGTGTAAGGGGATCCTGCCAAGATGATCAGATGTGAACTCAGCGCCAGAAACATTTTAATTAATTTATGGTGATAAAATGCGAAAAGAAAACCAATGAGGAAAGTCTGGGCCAAAGAAAATTAAACATTAGAGGAAACAAAGAAACTGGAGCCATACGGCCTTGGAAGGAAGGGCCTGGTTGGCAAAGGAACCAGCAAACATTTTCTGCCTCTTGCCCTCTTTACTTTTTTAATAACGCCCAGCAGAAAAGCCACAGAGGACCCATGGACTGGAGGGGGTGAGGGAGAAAACCGAGTAGCTTGCTGTTTGCCTTGACTTCTGGATTAGTCCAACTGAACGTGGGTGTGTAGAGACAGACAGCAAGACTATGAGATTGCAAACCCCCGATGTCATAGGGGTGGCTGGTGCTCCTCAGGTAAGCAGAAGAAGGAAGTGCCTTAAGCTCCACCTCTGGAAAAACCTTCATCAGATGCTTAAATAAGTCAATATTTAAGAAAGTATGGCTTCACAGCAACCTGGCAAACACTGCTTGGGTTGGGTAATGCCTCTATTGGGAAAACACTGAAGAAAACCAGTATTAGCTAGCTTTTTCCCAGCTGAGACAAAAACAGGCCAGCATTATTTATTTGTAGGCTACCAGGTAATTTGACTTATTTGGAAGGTTGATTTGATTTAGTTTTTCTTTCTCCTATCTGCCCCCCCTTTTAAATGTGAAACACTAAGTGCTGAGTAAAGACAGATTTTGCAGTGACTCTTTCCAAGTGAACTTTCAATGAAGACAAGAGAAAAAAGGGAAATACTTAAGAACCAACACATAGGAATTCTATCAAAATAAATTATTTTGTTTCTAATTTATTTGGATATTTTTATAGATACGATGGTCTTAATCCAGCTGGTGTAATTCAAGGACAATAATCTACTCTTAAAAGCAACCTGGAGAAGAATATAGTAGTGAAAGGGAGAAGGGGGACACAATCATTGCAGACAAGGAAAGAAATCAGACAAACTTCTCAGTGACATGAAGGAACCTAGAGCACATATTACCTATTTTTCTTGACGAAGAGGAAATTATTTAAAATCAAATAAATTTTTGTTGAACTTAGTAATGGATCATTTTTACACCGATTTAATAGAATTTTAGAGCTGTGAGTGACTTCTTGCTATGGGTCTGAATCAGAACTTCCTGGAGAGGTTTCCGTTTTCTTTTTAAAATTTACATGCTTGGGGGGTGTCTGGGTGGTTCAGTCAGTTAAGCATCTGCCTTTGGCTCAGGTCATGATCCCAGGAGCCTGGGATCAAGCCCCACATTGGGCTCCCTGCTCAACAGGGGGTCTCCTTCTCTCTCTTCCTCTGCCCCTGTCCCCTGCTCATGCTCTCTCTCTCTCAAATAAATATACTCTTTAAAAAAATTTACATGACTGGGGGGTGCCTGGGTGGCTCAGTTGGCTGAGCGACTGCCTTTGGCTCAGGTCATGATCCTGGAGACCCGGGATTGAGCCCCGCATCGGGCTCCCTGCTTGGCGGGAGGCCTGCTTCTTCCTCTCTCACTCCCCCTGCTTGTGTTCCCTCTCTAGCTGTGTTTCTCTCTGTCAAATAAAACTAAAAAAAAAAAAAAAAAAAAAAAGATTTATATGACTGGGCTTCACCTACCAGGGCTTATGGGGTGAGGCATTGGTATGTATATTTGAAAAAGCCTGCAAGAGATGCTGATATGTATTCCCATTCATTCATTCATTCATTCAATCATTCATTCATTCAAAACTTACTAAGTGCCTACTATGGGCCACACACTATGGCAGGTTCTGGGAATGCTCTGATCAGGAAGAAAAGACAAGGTCCTTGCTGTCATGGAGGAATGGTCTGTGGGTAAGGTACATCCCTTTCATTTTCAGTTAAAGACACTATTACTCTGAGAGTTTAAGTGACTTTCTCTGGGTCACCCAATTAGTGTGGTAAACTGGAACAGAAGGTTATAACCGGATCTCTCAGTTTTTCCTTCCATATTCTTTCCATTAGCTACCTTTCCTGATTTCCTGACTCTCTTTTATTTAAGCTATTATTAAAATGTTTGAGACTCCAGTTGTACTGGAGCTAGTTTGGGATCTTTGTTGAAATTCTTGTTATAACATCTAGTAACCTCTAATCTTCTCATCTGTAAAATAGAATTGTACCTACCATACCGAGATGGAGGGACTAGATGTGATTATTTTATAAGATGATATAAATGGGAAAATCTGTCCAGAGGCTCCAACTTTGGGAGACCTCAATTATTGGAAGTTCTGTCTAGCTCTATGCAGGAGGCCCCCAAGCTCAGTGGGTATTCCTGGGGGTGGGGTGTGTGGGGAGTCAGCCTGAGAATTGGCAGAATGATCAAGTCTCCCTCACCCTTTGGAATGTGCTGAGTGTTGGGTCCTTGCCACCTAAGCAACAGCAGAATGCCTAGGACACCAGTGGTTGTTCTCTGTGGCCCATGACACAACACTGGCAGTCTTTTCAGAGAAAGCCTGACATTCAGAGTTGGCACAAAGACAGTCTGAAATCAGAGGGAGCAGTCAGCCCTGGAGACAGAGCCTGGAGGGTTGTGGCAGGGATTTCAGAAGCCCTTATAGAATTGCTTCTTGGTTTTTGATGCAGACCTATCAGCCTTGCCCTAGGACATGTGGCTACTTATAACACTGCCTCCTGCTGACCAGCTCGGCAACCTTGGCTGAGTCTTGAGTGAGTTCTCCCTGCCAGGACAGAAGTCACCACCCAAACTTACTCCAGGTACTAGAACCAGGTCAGGACACCAAATTAGAAAGGAAGATAGGAGAAGAAATTGGTTGCATGGACCACCAGCAGCAAGAATCAGATTTATCACGCACTTTTCAGAGCCCTTTACATCTTTATTATGTAAGAATATTGTCTCTCGTTGGTATATGGCCAAGGGAAATGCATATACACGTGCACCAGAAGACACATAAAAAGAATGTCTGCGTAGTCTGTATATTCAGGAACGGCACTGTATACAATAGCCCCGGCCAGACACTGCTCAAATGCTCATCAACAGTAGGGTGGGCAAGTCTGTTGTGGTGCGATCACACAACGAATGTGCAGCAACAATGAATGAACAAGCCGTAATTACATGAAAGAACACGGTGGGCTCTCATAAACTATTAGTGCAGGGGGCCAGCTGCAAAGGAGTACATGCACTGATTCCTTTTATGTCCAATATTCAAAACCAGGCAAAACTTACCTATGATGTTAGAACTCAAGAGAGCGGCCACCTTAGGTGAAGAGGGCCGTAACTGGGCACACAAAGTAAGTCTCTGGCATGCTGTGGTGATGTGTGCTGCTGCTTGATTTGAGGATTCGTTGTGTGGGATTGTTGGTGAAAATTCATCGAGCTGCCTACTTATAAAATTTTTGCCTCAATATCTCGATATTGAGTTTCAGTAAAAAGGTTAGAGAAAAGAAGAATGTGTGAAGGTCTCTGCACCGTTATCATCACAGATTGCTGCCTGGGCTGGAAATCTGTGCTGTGATTTTTCCACCAGTAAAATAATAAAGCAGTCAATACTCAGCATTTGCTTATGTCTGGCACAGAGTAAGCCCTGAAAGGATTATTCGTTGAATAAATGAAGAATGGGTCCTGGCTCTTCTGTGGGACAGGTAAGTTATGAAGTAACAGTGCCAAGGCATTAAATAAGAGCACCTGGGGAAAGTTCTATTATCAGAGATTTTCATTCTCGAAACCACTGTGTCAGACATTCATCAGAGCAACTTCACACTTCCTGTGCACTGTCTGGCTTCAATAGGGACGTGCAGATTCAAGATTCTCTTCCTTGGCGGTAGAGAGCAGTCCACACTTAGGGTTACCTCCCTGGAAGGAGCTCTTCCTCTGTTCCACAGCCCCTGGAGCCCTTCATTAGGCCCAGCTCAGCTGGATCTTTGATGTCATCTCTGTGTAAATGCTACCCGATCATTTTCTCTTGGTCTTTGATGAGTAGAATGTGAGTGGGAGATGTTTGACCTTGGGGCATGGCTTGTAGCAAGGCAGGAAATGCCTCATCTTGTTGGGGTACAAGAAGGGAAATTAAAAGGTACCACGAAGTGGTGCACACGGGCTGCCTCTCAGGTCTGTCAGACATCTTTTAGGAATTGTGATGGGGCATGAACACAGAGTTGCCAAGAGCGGCACTTGGGAGGTGGCAGCAGTTCAAGCTGCCCTCACTCCAGCCCAGGTGGAATGTCTTTCAGTCTGATGCGCCCTCTAGGCAAACCTGTTAGGAAGCCAGCAGTGTCAAGTGTTTGAGAACAGGTTTAATTAAGCCTCAGAAAAGGCCTGTTTGAGGTCATTTTCCATCAGAAGATTGTGGGTGGTCAACGTGCAAATATGCATCGTACGTAGGTCCAGTCCTGCCCATGAAGCCCAGATTTTGCTTGCTTTTCAAAGGCTCAAAGAACGTCATACTGTGCAGCTCAAATCTAACAAACAGTACAATATCAAGAAATGTGTGTCTTTTGAAACGTGGTTTCCAAAGATGTGATTTCTTTTATCTTTAAAGATAGCTGCCCTTGGGGCTCAGTCAGTTAAGTGACCTACTCTGGATTTCAGCTCAGGTCAGATTTCAGGGTTATGAGATCAAGACCCATGTTGGGCTCCACACTCAGTGGGGAGTCTAAGATTCTTTCCCTCTGCTCCTCCCCCACTCTCTCTTTCTCAAATAAATAAATGTAAAAGAAAAAAAAAAAGCTAGTTGCCCTTCTCTTGGCTCTGGTGGTACAGACCAAGAAGTCTTGGCTTTCAGAGCACGACCTCAGAACTGGGTTCTTTACACCATGAGGAATGGTGGTGAGCTAACATTCTGTTGGGGTCTCTCAGAGATTCTCTGCTTTTTTTTTTTTTTTTAAGGTTTTATTTATTTGACAGAGAGAAATACAGCTAGAGAGGGAACACAAGCAGGGGGAGTGGGAGAAGCAGGCTTCCCGCTGAGCAGGGAGCCCGATGTGGGGCTCGAACCCGGGTCTCCGGTATCATGACCTGAGCCGAAGGCGGTCGCTTAACCAACTGAGCCACCCAGGCTCCCCCAGAGATTCTCTTTTTTTTAATGATAAAGTTGTTTAACTGGCTTGTGAAGCATGAGTATCTGTGTTTTGCTAAGTGTCAAATAATAATGACATTTGGACAGAGATGAAGTCAGGGGGTAAAGCCTCTCTTTCAAGGGCAGTCTGGTACAGAGGGCCTCATGGAGCCCATCCTGGAGGACAAGATACCCCAGCTTTCAGAGCTCAGGTCTCTCCTGGCCCTGGGCATTATCGTTGGGGGACAGCTATCAGTGGAGTAAGCATGGCAGTCTCCCCCTCTGCCAAGGGCTAGGGCAATTGACATAATAAGAGGGGGCAGAGGCCGTGGCTGGGGGGGAGAGTGGAGAAGAACTGGGTACCATAGGTTTTGGAAATACCAGAAAGTGCCAGAAGACTCAGGGTGTTGAAAGACAAACCAACAAACCTACAATTAGCGTCAAGCCCTGGGTGTGCTACCAATAACCCTTCTCCTTTTTTTTGCTTCTAACTCTGCCACCCCTAGATCCATCCCTTTTTTTATTTGAGAGAGAGAATGAGAAAGGAAGATTGATCGTAAAGATCCCTGAAGATACGGCCATGTGAACTTGGGAAGGTCCGTAGTCATGTGTCCCCCTTGGGCATTTGTTTTCTTTTCTGTTGCAGGGCAAGGATATTAGACTTTCTGATCCCTGTTAGCATGAAAGTTCTGCATTCCTTGCTGTCTTCCAAATAGCTTACTAGGGAGGTGCTACCACCAGAGGTTTCAGTTAAAATAGAAATGTTTTTCCTGTGAAGAATAATGTCGTAAGCCTCATTAAGATGAATACCTTAGGTCAAATGCACTTGCCAAATATACTTAATACTGAGATTCAGGACACAGGCTTGGCTCATTTATATTGGAAGAGAAGGGGGGAACATTCTGGAGAAAGGGGAACTGACCAAGGAGTTCAGGATTGAGTGACGTTCTATGGAAGATCTCTGCCCACTATCTTATAGGAAAGGTTACTTGAGGCAATTGATAAGATGCTAGAGGCAGGATTTCTTTACCCTCATTTCTTTACCTTTTCTAAACGACATCAGGAAGCTGGAACTCTTCAGGATAACAGAAGGCAGCCAGCCTTTGAAATGGTCCTCAATGATGCCCATCTCCTGATATTCACAGTCTTGGGTAATCTTCTCCCATTGGGTATGGGTAGACCTGGAATCTTATACCTAATTAATGCAAAGGTGGGGGGTGATCTATAACATATTTATCATCAGTATATGCATACTGAATAATTCTAGCTTCACCAATGAAGCCTATTTCTATCAGCCATGATCCTAGTAGACAGACCACCACTTTTGTTTAAAACAACAATACATTTCTGACATTGAATATATATTAAACTTGTGAGCCTTGAGTTGAATAAGCATTTATAGTAGCTGCGTTCAGAGTGTGGGTTTCCTGAAGAAAACTCGAGCCAACCACTGCAGGTCTGTGCATTTTTTAAAAAAAGGTTCATTTGAGAGAGAGAGAGAGAGAGAAAGAGAGAGAGCGCGCGCACGCGCAAGCAGGGAGAGGGGCAGAGGGAGAGAAACAGACTCCCTGCTGTAGACTCCGTGCTGAGCACAGAGCCTGATGTGGGTCTTGATCTTATGACCCTGAGATCATGACCTGAGCCAAAATCAAGAGTCGAATGTTTAACTGACTGAGCCACGCAGGCACAAGTCTATGCATTCTTGAGTAAAATGCTTTCTTGAGCCTGGGCAGCTCAAGCCTCAGACTTAAAGCTTAAACCAACTCATACACAATGTCCCTCTACACATGCACAAGTATCTTAAATTATAGACCAGTGGCAAATAAAGGTAGGTTTGCAGAAGGGATTTAATTTCTTGTTCATGTTGATGACCAAATCCTTCGTCTCCTATTTTCCTTTATATTTATTTTTTTCTTGCTTTCTCATTCTCCATCTAGTGTCCTGGTGTCCTTCTGACACCTGACAGGAATAAAAGATGATTCTTTGGTCAAAGATGTCAGTTTTTCTACCATTCCAAAGCGGGGTTCAGAAAGAGATCAGGAGTGAGCAAGTGCAGCGATGATGGCTCAGACTTGGCAGATGTCCCAGTGCTCCATCTTTGCTAGACGTCCGGCCATCGTGCCTCCTTTTTTGTAGAAATACATTTGGCTGCCTGGCATATCAAGAATGACCAGACACTCTGAATCTGGACTGCCCAGGCTCAGAGTCCCATCAGTGTTTTAAAAGTATATAGCTCAAAACCAAGTGCAGCGTTGGGACCTACATTCTAACCACTGTCCTTTCAGGTGCTCTGCCCAGCATGTTTTGAGATGAATCAGTTCATTTTGTAATAAAGATCTGCAGGCTTCCAGGTCTCTCAGAGCAGTTGCATGACTCAAAGCAGCAAGCCTCATTACTAGATGGAGTTTTGGGATTTAAGGCCCCAGGGAAAGTATCCTGGAACACAAATATTCCTAAATTGGGCACCCGGGTGGCTCAGTCGGTTGAACGCTTGCCTTCAGCTCAGGTCATGGTCCCAGGGTTCTGGAATCTTGTCCGGCATCAGGTTCCTGCTCACTCTCTCTCCCTCAAAAATAAATAAAAATTAAAAAAGTTTTTTTTTTTAATATTCCCAAACCAGTAAACAATGGAAATGAAACAGATTAGATAAAGTTTTGAAAAATAAAAAAACAAATTGACCGTCAAGCTTCCTTCCTGTTCTCAGAATAATTTCTCTTTCCTTTTTTTTTTGAAGGAAGCAGCTGGTAGGCTTAGACCTGCCTCCTCTAAGCTATTCACCTACCCCATCCCCATGGGCTTCAGTCACTCATTAATATTCTGCCTTTGCTCATGGTTACTTATTCCCTTTCCCCGGCTGATCGGAGTTTTTTTTTTGTTGTTGTTGTTGTTTTTTTATAAAGATTTTATTTATTTATTTGACAGAGAGAAATACAGCTAGAGAGGGAACACAAGCAGGGGGAGTGAGAGAGGGAGAAGCAGGCTTCCTGCTGAGCAGGGAGCCCGATGTGGGGCTTGATCTGGGGTCTCCGGGATCATGACCTGCGCCGAAGGCAGTCGCTTAACCAACTGAGCCACCCAGGTGCCCCTGATCAGAGTTTTAATAGTAATCCTCAGTCAGTTGAGGAATTGCCTTTCAGCACATGCGTGCACAGGTTTGGTGGTCGTGGGTGATATAGGTGCAGAGCTGAGCCCCCCTCCCGGAAACTCTTTGCTCTCTAAGCCAGTGGGTAGGTGGGCACCACTTGGATTGTACCCGCAGAAACATGTGCTCCCATTGGCTCCTCTCTTCTGGGCTGAGTTTGCGCTCACCAAGCTCCAGTTGTGTTTTGCTCTCTAGCCCACCTCGGTGGGTGAGAAAGGAGCAGGTTTCTTTTGGGTGGGGAGGAACATTCCTTTCTTCCTGTGGGGAAGGTGGTATTTATGTTTCTCAGAAAAGAGGTTCCTGGAGAATAACAGATTGCTATATGCTTTGGCTGTTTGGGATAAAAAAAGAACGATTCAAGCAATCTATTTCTCTTCTGAAGTGCTGTCAGAAGGGTCAAGAGGGAGTACAACCTAGGAGAGCCCTTCTTCAGATTGTGTGAAGAAAGCAGCAGTGCTCAACTCTGCTTACAATCACCTTGGAGCTTTTTTAAAAAAACACCAATGCTGAGTTCCACCGATTAAGTCCGACTCTCTGGGTGGGGAGGCCAGAGTTTTGGTATTTTTTAAAAGCTCCCCAGGTGATTTTCATGTGTGGCCAAGGTTGAGAGCCTTTGCAATAGAGTATTGTATAGCTTATATTAAAGGTGGGAGGGAGAGGGAATTGTGATTACATGAGGTGAAGGAAAAAAGAAAAATGCTTTCTCTGAGTCAGGGCCTGTGCTGAGTGCTTGCCTTATATTGTCCTAGAATGGCCACAGTGACTGCAAGGTTGGTGATATGTCCCTCTGGCCATCTTATGGAAGAGGAACTGAGGCTTAGAAAGATGAGCTGATCTGTACCAGGTCACCTAGCTGGGAAGTGGCAGAGCTAGTATTTGAGGTAAAATCTATGTGATTCCAAAGCCACTAAACCGTGTGTTCCTGCAAAGGACCTATGTGGGTGCCAATGGAGAAAAAGGGCCACAGGCTTTGGAGGGGTGTGTGTCTGTGATTATGGTAATGGGCCGATCTATAAAGACAGGCAATTTCGAGATAGTTTTAAGAGTGCATTCCAAGTGTTCATTTGCTGTGCAGCTTTCATTGGCCCTTGCCATATTTCCTGCTGCTGTTATTTTCCTTTTCCCCTCCCAATCATTCCTGCTTCTTCTGGCTTTCCAGAAGGTAGTCTGGGCCAGAATATAGTACATGTCAAAAACAGAATTCACTGTATTTCTGTCCAAACCAGTTTCTTCTCCTGTGAGCCATGTTCTCCAGAGGTATACTTCCATCCCACTGGGCACGCTAGCCTGAAAACAGAGACTTGCCTTCAACCCTCTCTGAATCCTTATATGCTCCTGTGTTGATGACAGACCTGGATCTAAACCCAGTTCCTATCTATTTGACATCCTTCTCTTCTCTGCTCCCTATTGCCATTGGATTGTTACATGATCCTTCTCTTTTTCCTCCTCCATCATTTGGGAATGCCATGATGGGAGAATGATACTTATTTAAAAATGGGAATAAGACAATATAAACTTCTCTGAGTGTGCCTTTTCATACAGCTTTGGCTTTTGAAAGCATTTTCTACAAATTCAAACAAATAAAATCAGCAATGATAGAAGGTAAAAAAAGAATCCTAAAACTGGAGGAAAAATAAGCAAATGAACTCAGCTTATTTCATGTAGATAACATTACCATAAGGAGGGGGAAAAATAACTGATTGAAACAATTTGTGAACATAGCATGTCTCTCTACACACAGTCTTGGACAGGCGTGGGAAATGGGGAGAAGAGCAGAAAGTCCTGAACTGTAGGTTTGCTTTTGGGAGAAGCTCTTCTGAAGCTCTTTTAGATGTATTATAGGATTGAGTAATGAGTAAATTATTTCATGTTGTTGGGAGCAAGGTTTGTCACTGTGGAATGAGAGGTACAAATGTGGAATAGGGAAGTCAAGAAAGAATACAGGGGAATGGATTGGAATTAGAGGCACTGGTGTGGACTCAGAATTGTGTGTGTGTGTGTGTGTGTGTGTGTGTGTGTGTGTGTGTGTGTGTTGTGTATGGATACATATCTATGTATATTTCCCAGCTTTGTTCACTAAAAAGGGCCAAGAAACAATGGCAACCTCAGTAACCATGAGCACATTTAGTGCTCAGATCTTGTTGTCTAATGCCATTACCCTATAGATAGGAAACTAGAACTCCTGGAGTAATGGATGATTCCAGGGCCGAAGGGCCAAAGCAAGTAGGTACAAGATAAACCTAGAATATCTTGTTATTCTAGAAAGTGAGAAAGTGCAAAAAAAAAAAAACAAAAAACCAAAAAAAACAAGACAATAAACAATGAATGGGATATATCACTAGGACTCAGGAACCCGTTAAAAAGAATTCCCAGTGGGGCGCCTGGGTGGCTCAGTTGCTTAAGGGACTGCTTTCGGCTCAGGTCATGATCCTGGAGACCCGGGATCAAGCCCCACATCGGGCTTCCTGCTCTGCAGGAAACCTGCTTCTCCCTCTCTCCATCCCTCTGCTTGTGTTCCCTCTCTAGCTGTGTTTCTCTCTGTCAAATAAATAAATAAAATCTTTAAAAAAAAAAAAAAAAAGAATTCCCAGTGATTGAATCAGGTAATTTGAACACTAAAATTAAAGACAATAATGAATTATAAGACACTGAGGAGAAAGTAATCTATGAGTCTATACTGATCATACAGAAATGAATAAAGAAATCAGTGGAGGAGATGGGAGGGCTCTTGCTTATAATGGAATGCCAAGTACCTATTGGTAAGTGTGGAAAGGGTGCTGAAGTTGGAAATTCATCATTTTGTAACCATCCTAATGAATTTGCTTCAGGTAAAAATCATCATTAGATGCTAAATCTAGGAGAGAAAATTTGATTAGGAATAGTGTGTTTATGTGATCTTAAAATGTCTCCCCTCAAATTGCTTATTAATAGCAAAGTAAGAAATAACAGCTATAATATAGAATGCAGAAATTGAAAACACTTTGACTGGAGATCAAAATTAATATCATAAAGGAGGGACACACATATTTTCCCTCCTGGGAATGCACCTGAATCTAATTAATAGGGAACATTAGACAACCTCAAATGAACAACATTCTATTAAATGAAAAGTGGGGAGGAGACCATTATTCAAAAATGTCAATGTTACAAAAGACAAAGAAAGGCCAAAGAAATGGTCCAGCTTAAAGGTGACTGGAGAGACATCATGACTATATGTAGTATGTGGTCTGAGACAGGGTGCTATACTGGGGTGGGGGAAATGTGATAAATGACAGTTTGGGGATAATTGATAAGACTGAAATTAGGCTGGAAGGGTACAGTTTTGTGTAAATGTCCAATTTACTAGAACTGATAACTATACTGTGGAAGGAACATTTCCACTTAGGAAGTATACATTGAGATGTTTAGGGTTAAATAGACACGATGTATGTAACTTACTCTCAAATGGTTCAGAAGAACAAGTACACATAATACCTACGTATATACATCTACACATATTTTTTAAAAGAATAAGAGCAAGAAAATAAATGATAAAGCAAACAAAGCAAAGAATTAATAATAAGGGAATGGGTGTGCTTTGTATTATGTGTGCAACTTTTTTAAAGATTTTATTTATCTTAGAGAGTGCAAGCAGGGAGGAGGAAGAGAGGAAGAGGGACAGGCAGACTCCACACTGAAGGCAGAGCCCGATGTGGGGCTCGATCCCATGACCCTGAGGTCATGATAAGAGTGGAAATCAAGGGTGGGATGCTTAACCGACTGAGCTACCCAGGTGCCCCACTATGCAAACAACTTTAAGTTTGACATTATTTCAGAAAAAAAAAATCACTTAAGAACTAGCAATATGAATTCTCTCAAATGTACTCTATACCAAATTTTGACACTTAAGACCCCACCAGTTCACAAACTCATGTTCTCATCAAATGGAACAGTCACTTCATTTTTCATACAATAGGCGTACACTAACAACATAAGCGACCTAGGAAGTTAACTTTTTATGTGAATTGAGATCATACTTAACATTTCACAGAAAGAAATTTCCCTCTACTAAAAAATGTTGAAAACCACTGGGTGAGAGGATAAAAATCCAAATTTCTTAGAAGGTGTCCAAAGTCTTCATGACTTGTCCCAGATTTCCTCTGCCCTCATCCCCTGGCCTTGTGTGTGTCTCTCGGCTTCTTGTACTTTCCACGGCCATTCTCTCAGCCCCTTCACCCGCACCCCCCCTTCTGTTGCATTTGTGCGCGGTGTTTCCTCTGTATGCCCTTCCCTCACCACACTTATAAATCTGGTGAACATGTTCTCAACTGTAAAGATATCTTTTCTGTAGAGGCTCCTCTGAGGATCCAACTCCAGGCGAGGCCGAGGGGATCACCCCTACCTTTGGGCCATTTCAGCATCTTGGGTGTGCTTTTATTATAGCAATTACTGTCCTACATTAAAATCACTTATTTCCTTCTCTGTCTCCTCTGAAATAGTCTTCGAAATCATGGACTAGGTATCACTCAGTATTTTGTATGCACATATGGAGGGGTTTGTAGTATCATGTAGTCAGTGCTCGCACTTGCTCCACTAGGCTCCGGAGAGTCTTTAGTGCCCATGTCTTCCCTGCTCCTCAGGATGGAGTGACCTTGGAGGGGTAGCTGGAAACGGGGCAGAATGGGAGGATTTTCACCAGGAAAATTTACACCACTTCTAGAACCATTGGAAAAGCATTTTTTCCTCTTGAGTGTCCAAGAGGTCAAGATGTGGACCTGGAGGTTTCAGGGTTGTGTTTTCTGGAAAACGGTCTGAGAGAAAAAAATCACTTAAGAACTAGCAATATGAATTCTCTCAAATGTACTCTATACCAAATTTTGACACTCAAGACCCCACCAGTTCACAAACTCATGTTCTCTGATGCTTACTCAGAGAGAGAAGGATATGAGTGAGTTATAAAAGCAAAGTCCTCGAGCACTTCACCCCCCTGTCCCTAAGGCCAGATACACACTTGCCCCATAGTGTAGTCAGGCGAGCCAGTGAGTTCCCACCACCCTCCACTATTTCTGTTTGGGGCTGAGCTAGACCAAGTTACATTTCCAACACTTGCACTGAGAAGAGGCCAATGGCATCCTGAATTGTTTGGAGGAGTTTGAAAGCACAAACAGTCATGCATATTTCCCATGGTATGCTCTCCTGGGTACATAGAAGATGCTCAGTAAATCCATCAGATCCACTTTACGGAACATCCACAGTGACCTAGGCATGTGGCCTAGCTAACTGATCCTGCTTTTATTTGTTATCCTGTAGAACCCATCAGTTGCTGTGTTGTAACACTTAAATTGCATTTGTTTGATGTGGCAACAACCAGCCCTTTTTATTCTGCTGGTATCTATAGAGATCTTTCCCTTCCTCCCTCCCTCTCTTCCTTCCTTCCTTCCTTCCTTCCTTCCTTCCTTCCTTCCTTC
>PITA01010688.1:0-70554 GCA_004023965.1 Spilogale gracilis | reverse complement strand
CTAAGCAGACAAACATAAAAGAAATGTGTGTGTTCCCCTCCTTCTTTTGGGGGGTACTTAAAAGTCTCATTTCAAGTTCTGAAGTGTCTTAGTAGTTTTTGGGCTTGAAGCAAGTAATTTAACTCCTCTCACCCTTGTGGACTTTGCCTAAAAGCACACACTCTTTTTTTTTTCTTTTTTTTCTTTTTTATTTATTTGACAGAAACACAGCCAGAGAGGGGACACAAGCAGGGTGTGGGAGGGAGAAGCAGGCTTCCCAGTGAGCAGTGAACCTGATGCAGGGCTCGATCCCAGGAATCCAGGATCATGACCTGAGCCAAAGGCAGATGCTTAACGACCCAGCCACCCAGGCGCCCCTAAGCACACACTCTTGGTGGGGTTGTACTGAGTCTGAAATGAGACCTAGCTAACACTAGCACATACAGTGTAGGGATTAGAAAGAGGAGCCCCTCTTGGGAGGGAACAGTATTGGAAAGCATCATTTGTTAGGGCTTCCACTGTACATTGTCATGGACTTGGCCAGGAGAGCCTGGGCTGGATTTCTGCCTTGCCTTCTGCCTCCTCAGCTGGACGTGTTTGTCCAGGGTGCACATACATGCAGAGTTCATGAATGAGGCAATGTGTGTAAAGCCGCTGGCATGTAACAGTCACTCTTCATACAGTATGTTGCATATCTGACACACACCACACACAAACATACTTTTCTCAGACATGTCTGTCATCATTTGTGGAGAGGGGTGTACTTGGTCATCATTGGTTATCAGCAAAGACGCTTAACCTGCGTAGTAAAAGTTTAAAAAGAATCATCATATTTTTCAATGCTATGTTGCATGGACCAAATTAAAAGGGTAATTGAAAGCATTCCTTTTTATCCTTAGTGCAGGATAGATGTATCTTCTCTGGACCATTAAAAAACCAGATCTGGAAAGAAAAGTGGTTTCACCTTTGTTTTCAGATACCATCCATGATTTCTCTACGGACTGCTGAAATAATTTAATAGGGGACTGACATTCCAGAGTTAAGAAGAAACACTTAGATATACATGAAACGTGGAGAAGGTATTTCTTGACATGGTATCATCTAGGTGCTGAAGATGGGTTTCAGGTCCTTTTTAAGGGCAAAGGTCAACAGGGAGGAAAGCCTGGACTCCTGAGAAAAGAAGATAAAGTGGGAGGGAGACACAAGAAGGAAAGAGTAAAGTGTTTGGCTTCTTCACAAGTTCACGTAGGGTTGACCCTTCCTGGAGTTTTCCATTTAAGAACTTGAGTGTCATTGCCCTAGGAAAGACCTACAACCCACTCAGTGTTTGGTTGTCTTAGATTTTGGTATTCAGTTTTAGCACAGCTCATTATTACTTATTATCAGGTCGCTAGTGTAAGGATCTAGGCTCCTGCCTCACATTCATCATTACATATTAAATTGGCACAGTGAAAATGATGGAACAAAGCATCAGCATAAAAGCAACAAATTCTTTAAAGGTTACATTAAATCCTTGTGCATCTATACAATACTAGGTTATAGTACTTCTACTGTAATTAAATGCTATATGAGGAAATGTAACAAGATATATGGCCAAAGTAAAATGCTAACCTAAATAGGATCATTAAAATGTAACACAGGAAATAAAATTGGAAATTGGTATTAGAACACTGCTCATGTTACAAGATGTCAGAATCATGCATAATGCAAGAGTGGAACTGCCTACAGAGACTTTACACAAGAGAATTTAAACTTGCTTCTGTGGACATGAGGAACTGCTCTTTGAAGCATGGGCTCTGATGAGATTCTGCTCGGCTGTAACAACATTCCAAGAGAATGTTCCATTTCCATTGGATGCATATTTATTTATAGGGTGCTGAATGAAGGAACATTCATACTACATGGCAGATTGCACCTCCACCATATTTTTCATTAATCACCTTTCCTTTGGCATCTTTGCCATTGCTTTATTATTGATCTGTTTTTTGAACCCTCTGTGTGAATAAACCTATGATCACAAAATTACCCATTGATCAATGTCAGCAAACACATTCTTGCAAACACAACCTTCAACTCTTCTCTCCCTGAACCCTCATTCTATTTCATCTCTTGGGCAAAGGCCTGAAAAAACAGATGATCCTTGCATTATTCCCTGAAGATCAATAAATCCAGACTTTGCTAGGTTTACAAGGCTGAGCATAATGCCTGTCTTAAAGAGAATACTCTTCCTCTGCCGCTGAGATTTTAAGTCAAAAGTCCTTTCTTGCGCACTCTAACATTCCCCTCTACTCTGTTGGATACTGTCGATCACATACTGGTCTTTGTTGTCACATACTGAGAAATCACCTTCTTTGAATACTTGTGCCAAATACAAATGTATTTATCCACATACTAACCTCTCCAATTTGGACATAATTAGAGAAAAGGCTATTTAATTAGTGAAAAGTCTTAAATTATAGATGGCTGATTACTTTTGAGTACATAAAGTAATAGCAGGAAATGACTAACAAAGTGTTGCCAAGTACAGGACCTGCCAGGCCTGTTTTAATGAATAGCTAAAGATCACTGAAATTAGCACATTAATTGTATGCATGTAAATTGCTTCTGCAAAGTGCATTAAATGTTGTTCTCTTTGTAATCATGTTGAAATTATTTATTTGGTTAGTATACCCTTTTCACAATTATTCATGAAAGACAAAAACGCAAACTTCAACAGTGTCCCTGCCTAAATCAGAACACCACCAATTACATGCTTCTACATTTTATCATGCATACTAATGACTCATGACCCATTTTTTAAAAAAATATTAGATGTGCATCTAACAAAACCCATCTTCAGGTTGCTCATTTCCCTGCTTTGTATCGTTCTTTCAGAATCTTGTGGAGGACAGGTAAGATCTCAGGCTCCAGAGAAAAACTCCCTGAGTGGGAACCCCCAATCTGCCACCTTATCATTGTGTGACTTTGGGCACAGTGTACAGAGTTCTGAGCCTTAGTTTCTCATCGGCCCTCCAGGATCATGGTGAGAATTCAATGGATAAAATGATGTTTTGAAAAGTTTTCTCACACTGTCACGATGACAAAAATCACTTGGGGGCACTTGTAAAACCAACAGTTCCCAGTCCCCTCCTCTCTCTGTAGTCTCTAGGGCTCCCAATTCAAGGGGAGTCACCAGCCACCCCCAGAGATTCTTATCAGCTGGGAAACATCATTATTTAAACAAATTTTAAATAACTTTAAACATCATTATTAAACAAATTATCAGCTTCTCCTGGCTCACATGCAGTGCACTATATTGCATTAGTGAGCCAAGAAAAACAAAGGAAATGTAAACTGAAGATACAGAAACCAAAATGTTATCAGAGCATTCTTGAATGGCTTCCCCCCCCCCCCATACAACCCAGTGCAGTGGAGTTCACCACCTTAGAGGGAGAGCAGTTTGCTCCACAGCTGAACAGTTCCATTGGTTCAAAAGACATACCTCTTATTGTGTAGCAGTCTGTTTCATTTGAAGTTCTGTCCATTGTGTGATACTTGGAGCAACATGCAAAAGGTCTGCTCACCTGTGCATTTGACAGCCTTTTTAAACATTGAAAGAGCTCTCTTACCTCCTTTTGATTTTTTTTCCAAGCTAAATATACCAAGTTCCTTCATCCCTTATTAGTCATAGAACATGGTTTCTCGAGTTTTCACCTTCCTCTGGAGCCAACTTGAGACTATCAGTTTTCCACTTATAATGTTTTATGATAACATTGGATAGAATGCTCTAAATTTCTGAACACAGCAGAATCTAGGCAAACTGTATTGCTATAAAAGATGCTCAAAATGTAATATCTGAAAACAGTGGTGCACTTAAGTTAAAAGAAAATTTTTACCTCCACTTCTTTGACTTCCCATGTGACCTTGGTGAGTTATTTAACGTTTCTGGGTTCTGAATGACCTGAACTTTGAAACCAACATAGCAATATTGCTCTGCCTACTTACTCACCTCATACGGTTTTTCAGAGGATAAAATACAAAAGAAAGTAGGTTGAATGATTATGGGCTACTTTCATGACCAAAACCAACATAGCTATGAAGCTATGTTCAAAATAAGGTAGTTAAAAAGTAAGATGTATTTTATTTTATGTTTTTTAAAAAGTAAGAGGTATTTTAAAATTAGAAGAAAATGATTTGTCACTTGTAAACTCCATATAAAATAAAATGTATTTAATTTTTAAAGGTTTTTTCTCTGTCATAGAAAGTATATCACACATTGGTTCATATCAAATTCATGTCAGTTTAATAAAAAAATACTTGATTTCTTTTTTTAATACAGATTGTGCCTAAGCCAGGTTATCTTGAGTTTGCAAACTGGAATTCTGAACTTTACTTGAAAAAGAAAAAGTACCTTTCTTGCTTTCAGGATGAGGGTTAATAGCCAGGAGATTAGACTGTAGTGTGAAATCTTAAAGAACTACCTGTTAGGTTGGAAGAGGGAATTGGATACCACCTTCATTCACTTCCCTTGAATTTGCTGGAATTCTCTTTAGAGAGGAAAGCATGGTTTGTGGAGTGTCCTATTCCTCAATTCATTTAAGAGATTTTATTATCAGTATTTTCTTCTCTTTTTTCCTTTTTTCTTCAGTATGATCTCAACGTCAGGTTTAGAGTAAATGAGAAGTAGGCCTCTCGCAGAAGATTGAGGCTTAGATTAGTGGGAGAAATAAATTCATTATAAGCATGAGGACTTAGCCTTGTGATGTTTTCAAATAATAATTATAGAAGGACTTTTTTTTTGGTCTCATGGTGAGAATAAAAAGTAGGATACAAAATTATATACATATGACATGATCAGAGGTATGCAAAATGTGGGTGTGTATGCTTGTGAGCATCAACAAATGAACACTGGAAGAAAGCAAACCAAAATAGCAAAAGTGATTATCACAGTCAATGAGAATGCAGGTGTTTTCTTCTATTCCTGTTTGCCTGTATTTTCCAAATTTCCTATTATAAGCATGTATTGCTTTTATAATCAGAAACAAGGTAGCAAGAAAGTGAAAGAAAGAACTTTGCTGCTAGGTGAAAAGTTTGTATTTGTATTAGAAACAAAATTTCATGGATGCATTTTTTTTTTTTTTTTTTTATTGCTGCCAACTCTAGAAGGTGGGAAAAGGACCTTCCTTTATTCTTCTCCCCATTTAATCTGACATGCAGGATCCTCTTTTAATGATAGATTTCAGTGAGGGAAAGACACCTGGGGCAACCATCAAGGGAGATTGCATTACACTGTGACAAAATCTTTAGAAACGCTTTTCTATCTGGGCTAGGAGACTGCAACAGGTGTAAGTCCTTTTTGTTTTTTAAAGTTATTTTCAAGCAGACTTCTTACACACAGATACACACTGAATAAACAAAACAAAACAAAAACGTACAAAACAAAACAACATAACAACAAAAAAACCCCCAAATGACAAGCAAACAAACAAACAAACAAAAAACCCACCCAAACCCTCTGGCCTATTTCTGAATAGTATTAGGATTCTCACATCACATTAATTTTCTGGTCCTTTATCTAAATCTAGGAAGTCAGGTCAGCAGCCCCTGATCATTAGAGTGAAAGCTCCATCAAAGTAAGAATGATGTTTGTTTATTTTTACTTCCTCTCTGTGTCCTCAGCATCTGGCCTAAGGCCTGACACCTCATATGTACCAGACCAGCAAGGTAGAAGCAAGCCCTCCCACCAGCTCTCTTCCCTTCACCCGGGGCTGACAGTGCTTGGGTCAAGGACAGAGAAAGCCAGAGAGATGTGGGTAAAAGGAGGCTGAGTAGATTCTGCCAGCGTAGGAGCAAGCTGGGGAGGAGTGGCTAGAGGAGGGCTAGGGAATCGTCTGGACTCTTCTCCATACACAACTGTGGCGGCTCCGTACTTCAGACCATGGACAACGAATAGCAAAGACCATTGTTTAAGCTCTCTGGCTTGTTGCTGTGTTTTGGAAAGGGATGGGGTAAATTACGGATAGCTATCAAGTCAAATGTTTGAGAAAGTGTTAGGGTAGGCCGGGCCTGACAAAGTGACAAGTATGAGTCGGTAGGTCCCATGTCCACAAGAAATAAAGACAGAGACTTTGGCATGCACTGTGACTTACCAGAACAGTTGAGCAAAGCAAAGAGGGCCTCGGTCTTGGGGACAAGAAGCTCAGTGTGACTGCAGATAGACCCTCTGTTGTTGAGCTTGAACTCTGTAACCATCTGACAGAGATTAGAGATGGCCTGTGGGCTTGAGGTGTGGGGGAGGGCAGATGGGA
The DNA here is from genome assembly GCA_004023965.1 of Spilogale gracilis. Lineage (NCBI taxonomy): Eukaryota > Metazoa > Chordata > Mammalia > Carnivora > Mephitidae > Spilogale > Spilogale gracilis. The sequence goes on along the minus strand of PITA01010688.1, from coordinate 64,288 downwards.
GTCAAGTGGCTAAAGCTCGTAAGCCACTAGGCCTGGGGAGGCTGAGGAAGAGGTGGACGGTGTGGCATGGGTGCTAAGCGGCCTTGGCCAGCCAACCTGAAACAGTAAAACCAACATCCTTTGAAAGGAAGCAAGAAAGGCCACTTGGTAACCACCACATACCTGCAGTTTGCTGACACGCGCAGAACTCCTGTTCCAAAATTTCTCTCCATGTGGTAAAGCTGCCGAGATTCTTATGTCTTCAATTACTGGCTGGAATGTGTGAGGATCCAAATGACTCACTATGAAGAGGCTGAGTTCATAAAGCTGGAGTTTTAAGAGAAAAACCACTTTTGTCCTCTGGGAATGACAGGGGAGCGAGAGTTCCTAATTGAGGTGAGGATAATACACACATTACCTTTAATGGGCTTTAGGCTGTCAGCACCTTAATCTAAAGTAGTGATTCAAATGGTGGGATTTCAAGTACTGGGAGAAACTTGAGAGAGATATGAAGAGAGGCTTCTGAACTTCTCATGCCTGAGCAATCTGGCCAGCTCCAAATTAAGGCTAGATGCGGTTTCCGTGGGATTCTTTACCATCCCTGGAGGGATTTGGACACAGCGCGGCTCAATTAAATTCAGTCAAGGTTCCATTCTGTGCATCAGAAATCCTTTAGAGCTAAAGTCACCAAATAGCCGATTTGCTAGTCAAGTCAATTCTGTGCTAGTCAAGTTGATCCTTCGTTGAAATCCAAGTCCTCTGGCCTTGACCGTTGCCCTCCCTCGGGCCTGCTGTACATCCGTTGGCCTCCTTTTAGTTGGTCCTACCTGCCATCTCTAGGTTAACTCTTTCAAAAACACTGCTTCCATCATGGTTTTCTACTGTGCAGTAAACTTTGATGTCTTCCTAGTGAGCCCTGGGTCTGATGGTGCAGTTCTTGACCCACCAACATTAGCGTTACTTGGAAAGTTGTGAGAAATGTAAACCTGGGGCCCTCATCTGGACCTACTGAATTGGAAACTCTGGTGGTCAGGCCCACTGATCTGTTTTAACAACCCCAGGTGCATCCTGGAGTTTCGATAACCATTGCCACAGAGTTCTGCAACCTGGCGTTCAAAGCACTCTCTCCTCTGTGGTATTACAACAAATGGCCTCTGTATTTGGCACTTCCTCATCCTGCCTTGTGTTAGGGCTTTTTTTCTTTGCGTAATCTGGGCTCATTTTCAGAGATGTAAAGTCCTGGTCTGTGTTTTCTAGACTTACTAATTTGTAAAATTATAAAGCTGGAAGAATCTGGAAAAACACTATCCAATCTCTTTCTTTTGCAAACCTTTGAGGTCCTGTTCTGTGTTTTCTAGACTTACTAACTTGTAAAATTATAAAGTTGGAAGAATCTGGAAAAACACCATCCAATCTCTTTTGCAAAACTTTGAACAGTACCATGTGCATGGTGGACATTCAGTTAACAATCGCCGAATGAAATAACATGCCCACAGGGGCCATGGAGGTGAATTAGGACTCCTGAGACTTCAGTGCCATTGCCTTAATTTAGATTGTGCCTTCTGGCACCCTCTAAGGGCTTGCGAATGCCTGGGGAAAGCCTTGGATGCCTTTGCCAGTTTTTCCCTCATGGCCCCCTTGTACTAGCTTTGGAATTTGCTCACTGAATACAAGGCAACACAGTGTTTTGAGATACAAATGTCAGAGTAGTTGAATTAAGAAAATAAAAACAGAAACAAAATTGATGTTGTTTTTCTTATTGCTGCTTTGAGACACAGCATGAAATATGAATCTGTCATACCCAAGAAATAATATCTTGCTGAATATCTAAGGCATAAATAAAAATTAATTGCAGCACACAGCTGTTAATTATCTGGCTTTGGAGCATTCCAGGAGCAGTTGCTCAGGAATACCTACTCAGCTAAAGATCCCTCACATATTAGGACATGTTGACATTGACTATGAAGTCGCCGATTGGTTGTATCGGCATAGCGTGGAAGTCCAGGCTGCCAGTGGTCATCACACTCGTAAGGGATGGGCCGCTGCCACAGAAATGAGGCATGTTTGGCTTATGGAAGTACTCTTTCTCCATCTCATGAATGTTCATACCCCAAAGGGAGGTCCTTGACTTCCAAGGATGGCTTTGTGGTCATTCTTCTGAATGCTTTGGGCCATGGATGTGGCAGACATTTGTGTGGGTGTCACCATACCAAATTAATATGATTGACTATGTTCCCCAGACTGTACATTACACCCCCATGTTTTATTGATTTTAAAACTGGAAGTTTGTATTTCTCGATCCCCTTCACCTGTTTTGCCACCCCACCCCAACCTGTCCCTCTGGCAACCACCGATCTGTTCTCTGTATCAATGAGTCTGGGTTTTGCTTTGTTTTGTTCATTTTACTTTTTAGATTCCACATTAAATGAAATCATGCTGTATTTGTCTTTCTCTGCCTTATTTAGCATAATACTGCCAAGGTCCATCCATATTGTCACAAATGGTGAGATTTCATTCTTCTTTATGGCTAAGTAATGCTCCATATATACATACACATATGTATGTTTACACATTTTCTTGTCCATTGATGGACACTGAGGTTGTTTCCATTTCTTGGCTATCATAAATAATGCTGCTGTAAGTATAGAGTATACATATCTTTTTAAATTCAGGTTTTCATTTTCTTCAGATAGATATCCAGTGGTGAAATTGCTGGGTCAATTGGTACTTCTATTTTTTAGTTTTTAAGGAAGCTTCACACTGTTTTCCGTAGTGGCTGTACTAATTTACATTCCCACCAACAGTATAGGAGGGTTCCCCATTCTCCATATCCTTGCCAACACTTGTTATTTTTTGTCTTTTTGATAGTAGCCATTCTGATAGGTATGAGGTGATATTTCATTGTGATTGTGATTTGCATTTCCCTGATGATTAGTGGCCTTTTTTCTTTTTTTTTTTTTTTTCTGTAGGTCAAGTTCATTAACAAACTCACGTGGAGTTTCCTAATTATTTTTGTGGTTGTTGTGCTGGGATTTGGTTCAAATAAGAGTGCTGCTACTTCTTTGCAAAGTTTCAAGGTAATTATAGTGATTGTAATTTTGGAACTGCCGGCTCGTGTTATTGTCAAGTCCTTCCTGTTCTCCCTGCCCCTCTCCCAATCATCATGATCCTCATGACCACAGCTTGTTCACTGAGCCTTCTAGGCTTTCTGACACCAGACCTGAGACCCAAGATAAAAGACACTGAAGGAACTCTAACTCCACAGTTTTTGTTCCTCAACATCGCCTTAGTTAGCTTAGCTTTTAGTCTGCCTTTGCCTTATGACATCTTTCTAGAATCACGTATGTCTCTTGTTCTTTGGGCTCAGGACTGGCCTTGCACTACAGTTCTTATACTGAGTTCCTGTCTCTGGAATTTTCCAAGTTTCCCCAGGTCCTCAAAGAACCTCACTCTTGCCATTCCCCCTCTCTCTCGGCCATCGGGGCACAACCCCCGCACCATAGGCTGACTGTCACAGATCAGACTGCCTGCCTGCATCTTGGGGCACTTTTTGCTTCCGAATTCCTTGGCATCACACGGCGCTTTCATATCGAGAGAACTCCACTCTTTCATGTTTGCCTCCTGATGCCAGTTTCCTAGCTGCATTATGAGCTCTCATGTACTGCCATATTTTTTAGCTACTTTGTTCTGCCTGCCAGACTGGACATTCTCCCAGCACCTGCAGCTGGGCCATCCTCCCTGGTGGCAGGTCTAGTTTCAGGTCCCAGTGTCTTCCATTATGACCTGCCCAGACCTGTTTTAACAAATTCAGCAAATATAAAATATATCCTTCAAAATGTTTATATTTCAAGTACTGTAGTTTAATTCTCTTTACTCCAATTAGGTTATGTTACATTTAAAGAATTATTACTTTTTTAGTACTTTTTAAGTGCTCTATGTGGATGGTAAAAATGATTGCCTTTCTCCTTTTGTAGGTCTTTTAAATAGAATGAAGAGGAACTTTGCTCTTAATGGAAATTCTGAGCAAAATTCTTTTGAGAAGAACTTTATATTTAAGGGTGCTATAACCCAATAAAATTGTTCCTGTATCTGTCCTGATGTCTAAAGCCTGAACTCTGGGCTTAATTATTGTGTTTATTATCCTCAGTGTTGATCTAGATATGAGGAGAAGAATAATGGGCAAAAGCAAAGAAAATTTATATGTGCACAAGTGTGCATGTGTTGTATGGGGAGAGTGAAGGGTAAGTAAAGTAAGCAAGATAGGGGAAAGAAGCTATGTCTATTTGACAAATGTTAAGGGATCCCTGGTAATGTAATAGATATTGATGATGTGAGCACTTATTATGGTGTGTCAGGCAGTGACGTGGATTATCTCAGTGAAGCCCATTTAAGTAGGTACTCTTTTTTTTTTTTTTTTTTTTTTTTTTTTTGAGAGAGAGAGAGAGGGAGAGAGAGAGTGAGTTGGGGGAGCAGAGGGAGAGGGAAAGAATCTTAAGTGTTGGCATGGAGCCTGATGCAGGGCTCAGTCTCATGTCCCTGAGATCATGAATTGAACTGAAATCAAGAGTCAGATGCTTAACTGACTAAGCCACCCAGGCGTCCCAAGTAGGTATTAATCTTGTTTCCACAGTTTAGAGTTTTAGAGAGGTTAATTAACTTACCCGAGTCCACACAGGAAATAATTGCTAGATTAGAGAGCTGAACTCCAGCAGCATAACTCCAAATTAGTATCACCAATTATTCTGTTTTTCTGTTCTTCACTCTGATGTTTCTTTTTTTTTAAGATTATTTATTACTTATTTGACAGAAAGAGAGATCACAAATAGGCAGAGAGGCGGGCAGAGAAAGAGGGGGAAGCAGGCTCCCTGCTGAGCAGAGAGCCTGATGTGGGACTCGATCCCAGGACCCTGAGATCATGACCTGAGCTGAAGGCAGAGGCTTAACCCTCTGAGCCACCCAGGTGCCCCACTTTGATGTTTCTTGACTATTCTTATAAGACAAGAGACTAGAGAATATAGGAGGAAAATAATTAATATGTATTAGTTATAATTTTCAAAGGCTTTTTACACTAATTCTCAAAAAAAGATAAGGAAGGTGGCAGGTTGTCTCCATTTAAGGGGCAAAGAGACTCTGACACAGTGACTTGCTATTATCACAAGTAGCTGCAGGTTTCTTTATTTGGCTCCTGTTTACTGTTCCATTGTGGGAGTCTACCACATTATCCTGATGGTGGACATTTGGATTTTTTCTGGGCTTTTGGTAGTATATAATGTCTCTACAAACATACACATATTTCCAATGCACATTTTGCATGACTTTTTCTCAGGTGTATACCTAAGAGTATATATGATAAAAATGACATTTAAGAATATATATATTATATGATATATATAATATATATGTAATATATATTATATATGTAAGAATACACACATACACACACACACATAAAAGGCCATGCATAAAGCAATGACGGAAGAGGGTCATGAACCAGTAATTTTTTTTTTTAAAGATTTTATTTATTTGACAGAGAGAAACACAGAGAGGGAGTGAGAGAGGGAGAAGCAGGCTTCTTGCCGAGCAGGGAGCCCGATGTGAGACTCGATCCTGGGTCTCCGGGACCATGACCTGAGCCGAAGGCAGTCACTTAACCAACTGAGCCACCCAGGCGCCTGATGAACCAGTAATTTTGATTAAACTAATTCTGTGAACCTGGGTTTAAAAAAAAAAAAAATTAGTAAACCCGAAGTCTCAACTTGTCCCCCCAGAAAACAATCACCGGGCTTGATGACTTGTCTAGGGCAACCAAATGGTGGAGCTGTGGCTAACTCTCAGTTCTATAGCTACAGACAGTTCTTAGTCCTGTCATGCTTCTACACATGAACATTATTCTCAGCATTCTACTTGGGTGGCCTGAGAACTACAAACTTCACAGGTTCTGATGAGAGATTATACACCACTGGGTTGCAAGTCTGTTTTTGCAGAAGAGATTTGGTTTTAGAAATTACTCAAGAGTGTTTATATTGCTTCACCCATGGGTCTGTGTGCTGTTAAGCTTGAAATGAAAAGAATGGCTTCGCGGTTTAGTTTTATGAGGGAACCAAAGCCATAGAGTTATGATCCAGTGCATATAACATTGAAGGATAACAATTTAAAGTCCAATAACCCTTGCCATTTATCTTCACCAAAGGATCTCCAAGAGTTTTATGAGAAATTATAGACTAAGAATTTGGAAGAGTTATGTGCAATTTATGGTTAAAAAAGTAAGTGCTAAAGCTTTCTGGAATGCTCCAAGTCTGTCATTAGAGAAGGCATGAAGAGAGCCCTATGGTCATTGACTCTTTGGCAAGAAACTCTGGCAGGAATAGTGTGACCAAATGTTCCAGAGTGGTTCTGAATGGCTTCAGCTTGCTTTGAGTGGCAGTATTCCTTTTTCAGGGGCTTTGCTTATTGAAGGAAGACATAAGGGAGCCAACAGGAATTGATTCCCCAGAACCTTTTATAAATGATGATATTGTGGTGGTCATGTTAATACAGCTTTTGTAATATGCTCTCTGATTATTGTTTCTCCCATTTTAATTGGAATTTTAAACACCATAATAATGTGAGCTAGCTGAAGTCTTTAAACAGCACAGATACGAATGGTTATACTGAATTACATTTAGGAGAAACTCTACTTGAACTATTTAGGTTAATAAATAAAGACATCAAATTAATATAGGCTATTTTAAGACCAAAAAATGTAATACTATAAAACTTGGGTGATCTGTATGCCTTCTTTTGGCTGGCCATAGATTTTCAATTGAATTACTACAGAAAATTTAACACAAAATATCAGATTTAACCGCCCATTGAGTGTGTTGTTACTGTTTTATTAGGCTAAATCAAAGGTTGCCAAGGTTCTTTTCTACACTGACTTTCAGCCCAGAGGGGTAAAGTTTTAAAAGGAGATGAAATTTTAGAAAAGAGCAAGAACTTAATAAAGGCATAATAGTCACATATATTTTCTTTAGAAAAATGAAACTATTTCATGACTACTTTATATGTGCATTCCAAGCCTTTTAATAATGAGAGAGTGTCTATGACATTCAAGTTCTGAAGCTTGTAGCTGGTCTAAGCTTGGGACTGAAGGAGAGTTGTTGGGGGACAGAGTGCTCCTGGAGAAAAGACCTGTGGGCAATTCCAGTGGCAATAGTATCCACATTCCAAGCATACTCTGGTCATATAATCCCAACAGCTCAAGAGGTGGGTGGGATGGCAATATGGCTGGAGGAGTCAACCAAGCAGATAATCATTTCAAAGACTGTACATCTTCACCTGGTAGTAAATGTGCCACCCACCCCCCATCTGTTCTGAGTCTGTCTGTGTGTCTCCTCTTTCAACCGGTGATGATCAAATTCAGTGGTTCTCATAGTGCAACCTCCAGACCAGCAGCACAGCTCAGGAACTTACTCAAAAATGTATATTTTAATGTGCTTATCCAGACCTATTGAAGCAGAAACACAAGGGGTGGGCCCCAGCAATCTGTGTGTTAGAGGCCCTCCATGTAATTCTCATGACTGCTAATGTTAGAAAACAATTGATTTAAATTATGTTGATCAAGTGGATTTTTTTTATCAACAAGCAACTTTCCCAATGTCTGATTCATAGTAGGCTCTCAATAAATGTTACCCTGAAAATGAAAATATACTTAATTTGTCATGCGACATTCTGCAATATTTATGACCATATTTTAGTCTCTTTGTTACTGTATACTCAGGAATGAGTACTTGCCCTCACAGATTATTCATTTTCTTTCCCTTTGAGACTAGCTCTTCAGCTTTTCATTTAATATGAAAGGTCATCTTTAAAGAAATTGTTGTCTGATGCTTCAGTTATTTAATTCTCCAGAGAGTCACTGAGAAGCAAAGTGAGTTCGTGCCAATCATTTCTTTCCCATTTTTAAAGAGGGATAGTCACTTCACTGTCAATGATGATTAGTGAAATTTTTCTCTCGTCTCTTCTGTAGGATGAGCCAGAAGTTCAGTGGCCAAGAGTTTGTTGTTTTAAGACTTCTCAATTGGCTTTGAGTCTGCTTAGGCAGCAGATTCATCCAAGAGCTTTAATACTCTCAGCTTTGCTTCAAGTCATATGTGAAAAGGGGGGAAATCTATCACAAAGAAAGCTGAAATGCAACAGGTTTATGGAGACAAATGGGCTCAGAGTATAACATGTGAATTCACTTGTATTATATACCCAATAATTTCTGATGTGTGAAATCTAGGGGAATCATGGGCTCCAGAGTCAGTGAGACTGATGTGATATAAACCTCTTTTACCTCTGGTCAGGCAAATGACTTCTGTGGGTTGAACAACATCCCTGCGTATGAGCACATCTAGCTGCAGGGACAGATTCCCCAGGCAGGGATAAAAGAAAGAATCAAGGCCTGCAGTTGGGTGTATGCCCTATGGGAATGAGAATGTTGATTGTGGGTGAAACTTGCAATGCAGACATCACTGAGAATTTGGGAGAGGCTCCCACATGGAGCAGGGTGGGGAAGTAGGGATAGATAAGGGGTGCTGAGAGCTGACCAGCAAGGTGGAGAAGTGTCCAAGCTGGAGGAAAGCATGCCTGCAGGGATGCCAGCTAGGGATCTGACTCAGACTCCTTTGACTAGCTTTCTTGGTAGTTCTCATGAGGAAGTGGGTAGAAGCCGACTCCTAGGATAGAATTGTGCTGGGTAGTACTAACCAGTGCCTGAACAGCTCATTCTTTCCTAAGTGAAATCTGTTACTCCTGACGTAGCTTTGAATTTGTAGCTGGATAATATGGCTCTGAGTCCTGACCATAGCTTCTCAGTTTTGTCCCCCAAACTTCAGCATATTTGTTCATTCAGAGAGAGGGGGGTGAATTGGCCTCTAGAGCTCAGGTCCTGGAAGGTGCCAGTTAACCACAGAAACACTAGGAATCAAGTGAGAAGCAAGAGTTCCTGCCTTTAGGGAGCACCGAGTTTAGTGAGGACATAATGGCTTAAATTCAATGGGATAATTTTTGTAGGTACAGAATGTTACATACATTGGATTTTGTTTATTTGTTTGTTTGTTTCTGCTTGAGGAGGTCAGCTAAAGCCTTCTAAGAAGAAGTAATACTTAGAGCAAGACCAGGTAATGAAGAGGGCAATGGCATTGTAGGCAATAAGAAGAGTGTTTAAGAAAGCATGGTGCCATCAGAAAATGGCAAGTGGTCTGTCTTCCCCAGGCCAACAGCATATGCTCTCTGAGGTTCAGTGGTAGACTTGAGGTGGGATAGGAAACATGGAGTCAGATCACAAAGTACCAATATCTTGTTGGAGGACTAGGGAGAAGAGCTTTGAATAGGAGGGTGACAGGTCACATTTGTTTTCAAAAGATCATGCTAGCTCTTTTGTGGAGAATGGGATGGAGGTAATAGTGCCTTGTCAAAATACAGTTGACGCATGATGAGGGCCTGGCCCAGGTCCATTGCCAAAGCAGTGAAGAAACCAGTCTGAATTTTAGAGGCTTGAATTTGTCCAGCTGATGATGATGATGATGACTTCTCCTCCTCCTCCTCCTCCTCCTCCTCCTCCTCCTCCTTTTCCTTCTCCTCTTCCTCCTCCTCTCCCTCCCCCCCCTCCTCCTTCTTCTTCTCCTTCTTCTTCTTTTAAAGATTTTATTTATTTATTTGACAGAGAGAAACAAAGCTAGAGAGGGAACACAAACAGGGGGAGTGAAAGATGGAGAAGCAGGCTTCTTGCTGAACAGGGAGCCTGATATGGGGCTCCATCCCGGGACCCTGGGATTATGGCCTGAGCCGAAGGCAGATGCTTAAGGACTGAGCCAACCAGACACCCCCACCCAGCTGAATTCTCTTTTAGAATCCTCACCCACCTCTTTGGTGGCATCTAGGGCTGCTGCTTCTGTAGTTGCTGCCTATCCAGTTGTTTCTGCTAGAGGCTGCGGATTAAACCTGAGCCTGCATTCTCTCATTTATCCCATGGAGCTTTCTTTCAGAGATGTTATCAAACTCTCCTCACGATGTGGGACTGAAGCTAATTACAAAGAACATGGGTTAATGTATCAATAAATAAATTCTGTACTTAGATACCATTTTTTTTTTGTGGCAAGCAGCATAACTTTGTACTTGACATACAATTTAAGTAACTTACATTAAATGCTTGAATTCATTCATGAAACTTTTACTGACATTTACTATGTGAAGGCACTATTAGCTTCACTGAGGGGTAACTTAAAAAATATTAGACTTCCTCTTGCAGAATGAACCAACTCTGGTTTATTTTTACAGCCACAAAACCAAGGAGCTTTCTTAACAGCATTTGGTTCATTCATTCATTTATTTACTCATCCATCTATTAATCCACCAGTCAGCAAATATTTTCTAATCATCTACTTTGTGAAGGAAGAGTAATGACATGAAGAACATATTAACGTAAAAATAGAAGAGAGAGTTCTGGATGGACTTCAGAGTTCTCAGAAAGCCCAGAATATAAAATAACTTCAAGATTTTGGGTACTTAATCTTTAATAGTAGGGTAACTTTCATTATTAAGGAGCATCTTGGGTTAGGAAGTGAGGTTTTAGCTTCTTAGATAACCTATCCTATCTCTGCCCCCATGTAGCCCTTGTAATTACTTGAACCTTTTGGTCACTCAGCTGTGCACTGCAGAACTGTACTCACTAGGCCATGATAATTTCAAGAAATGAATGAGGAAAGTATTTTCCATACCTATGTGTAGGGTTTTTTGCTCATTTAAAAAGGAACCAAATAGTATGGTTTCTTAGGCAGGTGTGATAGAAAATATTCAGTCTACTCTACCCTCTTCCCAGTTATGGATCTATTTGAAAATTTGCCAGTTTCAGAATTCAGCTACTAGTTGTTTATGTAAATGACTAGTGGTCATCAGAAACCATCTGAGAATCACAACACACCCAGACATATTTTGATCTCTTCTTCTTTAAAGTCCCCCTTTTAATCAAAAAAGCTCTTTCTCATTCTACAGTAGTCTACTTCTTTGCAGAAAGAGCACTTGCTGGGAATCAGGTGACTTAATTTCTAATTCTAGCTAACCTGCTAACTAGCTGTATGACTTTAGGCCAGGGGTTGACACACGAAACCCTGTTGCCAAATTTGCTTTTTGCAAGTAAAGTTTTATTGGAACACTGCCATGGGTCTGTTTATTTTTTCTTTTGTGCTACAGTGCAGAAAGGAATATTTGTGACAGGACCATATGGCCACAGAGCCTAAAATATTTACTATCTCATCCTTTACAGAAAAATTTATCAATTCCAGGTTTAGGCAGGCTATTATCTTACTTGAGCCTTAGCTTCCCCATCTGTAAACTTGGCAAATTAGATTAGGTTATCCCCAGGGCCTGTGTCATTTCTAACATTCTGTTGCTCTATAACTCTTCCTACAAAAGAGTCTCTTATCAATCATTGTACACTAGGCTATAAACCTACTCATATTTATATTTAATTCTTCAATTTACAAAGCACTAATAATACCGGCAATCCACTATATAAAACTGATAACTCTAAGAGACTCTACTCTTGACAAGCTTATACTCTGGTTGGAAGACAGAGCTACAAAACTTTGAAGTTAAATTTTAATAGAAAGTAATAAAGGATAACATACCAAAGGGAGTGATGATGACTAAATGAGTTCAGAGGAGAGAGATCATTATGGGCTGAGATGATTAGGGAAAACCCATAGGGGAAAGTAGCATGTTTTTAAGAATAATTATCCTCATGGCTCCATAGAATATTGGATTTTGTGTCCTTGTAAAGCTACAGTTTTCAGGTTTTAGAGTACAGATTTTAGAGTGTAGGTTACAGGGAAAAAATACAAATTCCTGCAACGGAGCTTTAGTTTAGAAGTTCTGATTGTGGATCTGGGGCATATCCCAGAAATCTACTTTTTCAAAGAGCACCCCCTGGTGATTCTGATATACATTCTGATTTACAAGTAAGAAAATTCTTACTTTTAAAAATATTGCTTTGGAAATTTTGTTAAGTTGCTAAATATTGTTTCTGCTGAGAAATTCATGCTACATTTGGCAGAGTCTTATTAAATCGTACATTTTGTGTGAGTAGGAGGAGCTCTAATATCCATGGAGCAATTACTTCAATGATTTTCTCTCTTCTTTTAGGAAATCTGTGATCTCCCAGGCCAAGAGGAACAAACTGAAGACTATCTCTGAAGCCACAGAATTCCCTTTTTAAGTCCAGAGGGGAAATCTGAGATCAGTATAGTGTTGTGTCTATGACAGCTGAAGATAAATTATTGGAAATAGTCAGAGTACTAACTGCTTCCTTTAGCTTTTGACTCTTGGTCCATTTGTTGTGAGCTTTTGGTTTGTGTGAAACTGGCTGGGGTCAGCCTAGTGGGTCAAAAAAAACCCCTCAATGAAAGAGGTTGGGAATCTCCAATCTCCATCCCGAAACATATCACTGATGACTTGAACTTATCACCAGATACTCAAGATACAAGGGAGAGCTTCCACCGATGGGAAAATGACCCTCTGAAAAGAAATTTGGAGGCATCATCTCCAGTCCAGAGGAGAAAGTTAGATCCACTTCCAAGAAAGCATAGACATCTTAGGAAGACTATAAGGACAGAGAGAATGAGGAAGAATAAGAGGAAGGAGAAAGGGAAGACCCATTGCCCCCCAGGCCTTCCAATACCTTTGGTACCACCACAAAGTGAAGAAGATAAGGTGGTAGATACAAAGCCAACCATACTCAGTGCTCAGAAAGATGATGTTGACCTTCCCAACAAAGTAAGCATAAGGCATGGCATGCCAAAAGTCTGGGCTTGCCACATTTTCTTAGGAAAAATAATGGCAACTCTTTCTCTGGAGTGGGAGGAGGTGACAATAAATAGGTCAGGGAAGAAACTGGGATCCTTGGGCCCAGATAAAGCAGGAACTGGCTCAAAGGGTCATGAAGCCTTTTCTGTGTATATGTGTTGGTGTTGAAGGCTTTAACTTCTTTCTTCTACTTTCAGGAGCGATTACAGAGTCGGCAGGATGAGGGTGCCTGTGTGACGCATCAGGAGTGTCTAATCCAATCCTGTGAACTCCCAGTCTCCCCGGAGCCTGGGCCCTCTTCTCCTGCAGTGACATCCTTGGCTTCACCACCGCTCTGTTTTGGTCGCTTCTTAAGCTGTGTCTGCCAGACCTTCTCGAGGTCTAGGAAGCAGAAGTCCTCCAGAAGACAGGGCATGGAGCTGGCTGAGGCAGGAGGTGATGCTAAGTCTCTAAGACCTAGCCTGCTGAGGGATCTGGGAAAAAACAGAGTGCAGCCTCATGAGGGCCTGTAGCAAGCTGATGCCAATATAGGTTCTCCCTGTGTTTAGTTTTATAGTTTTCTCCATATCGTTGTTCCTGCTGGTTGAGTTCTTATTTATCAAAAAGAGAGCTACTTTTATGCTGAGATCCTTAAGCCTAAAGAAGCAGTGAAAACAAAGTAACTTTGAAGTTTTTAACACTTAACCCCAATAGTGGGATTGCTTCCTACTTCCTCTTATGAGGCTGAGGTTGCATTCACTCTGGAGCAGTGGTTCCCAAAATTCATGCAGATGTCGCTCATGTCTTCAGACCTTCTCTGAGGATGGAAGCCATGTCATCCTATCATTCTGAGTAAAGTCTCCAGATATCAGCCACAAAGTGGAGACTTCTCATGTCCAACTCCTCTCACTGTCTTTTACCTTTGGCTAGAGATTCCTTTCTAATTCTTCATCCTCAGTACTTTTTTGAACTTCTTTCACTTTCTAACTGATTTAAATATGCCTCGGGGTGGCAGTTGCTACTTTTCTTGGACAGGTTAACACTACCACCTCCTCCATCTCAAACTGTTGTTTGGTTTTCTTTTTGTCACTTGCTGGTAAGCTACCTGGATCTTTTTTTCTGAACACGCCTCTGGTGTTCTCTAGCTATATTTATTAAAAAAAAAACCTAGTCACATAAGTTAATAGAGTCCTTGTTATTCTTTAGCCATACTCTCACAGAATCCCAAGTTCTTCTGAGACCCTTAAAGAAAATAAGTACTTAAGAAAAGTTCAAGACTATTTCATTTCCCCATTGTTGTCCCAGCACACTAGGTTAATCCTCTTCCCAGGATGTAAACTAAGAGTTTAAATTAATCTTATACCCTAGTTTGAGAGAGTAGGCTTAAGAAGATTTTGAGAGTTTCCCTGTAGCTTTAATTACCTGTTGTTATTTCCTACTTGTCCCAGTTTCCCACTTCATATAAGAATAATAAATAAAGGTACCGATAGAAATAAATGTGTAAAGTATCTGCATTAGAAGGAAATTTTATACTTTATTGTCTCATTTTCTTAGGACCAACCCTGATGTTTACCCCACTAGAATTGGAGAAGATAACCAATGTGTTTGTTTTGTTCTTTCTTGCCTAGAATAGGACTTTGTACTGTTGGAAGAGCGAAGTTGGGAAGGGAATAGAATGATTTGCAATAGATCTTTGCAGTGGCAAAGATCCTTAAGGCTGCCTTGGGGATGATTGATAAAAACTGCCCTGGAAGAAGTCTTGTGATGTGGTGAGGATCTCAAGTTGGAATCAGGAATTTTGTAAAATGTCATACTCCATGCTCAAGTAAAATGGGAGAGCTTTCTCAAGTCAGGCTTTGATACATTTGGCTGTCTTAAGAGTGGTTGACTATTTAGAGAGTATGGCATTTTAATAGAGCTAATTAAACATTATACATGGGCTCAAGCTATTACATGAAATTTCAAATGATCTAAACCATGTATTACACATACTTACACACTATATTTACACACATATAACGTAAGAAACATACTGCCAGGCAAGGCGTAATGTACAAAAAATCCTGCATCATGGAGACTATTATTAAAAGCTCAAAAGAAGGTAGATATTACCGTTGTCATTAATGCTTTGTTATTGTTTCTTATCATAAGGTGTTTCAGGATGAGCTGTTCTATCACAGAAAAACTGTTCATTCCAGCCTAGTTAGCCATATGCCCACATCTACAATGCTGATTTTCACATAAAGCTTATTTATTCCAAATTTAGAGTACAGATTTCAGATAAGGGAAAATCTGGATAAGCACTTAGTTTTGAAACTCTTTTGCTCGTGTCTTGATCCCTCACTCACAAACAGGGGAAAAAGGTGTCCATGTCTCCGCTGCTGCGTGTGTAAAGAAGAACGTATGTGTTCTCAGGTTTCACAATCTGTGTTGCTGTCTTTATAACTTGAATTATTAAACATGGTTTATGTCTTTAAATATAAAGTTGTTTTTGCAAAATATATTTAGAAAGATAGTACAGCAGTATCAAAGTAAAAACAAATTAAAAATAAAACCTACCACTATTGATGAGAGATAAAGCTTAGGGGTCATTTAAAACAAAACTGTTTCCCTGCAAGGCAGATAAACAGATACTGTCAATGTGTTGTAAACAGAAATACTTGATGAGTATAAAGATGATCACATTTAATGTATTTTGTTCCCTTTTTTCTCATGGGAACGCACCGAGCTAGATCAGTGTTGGGTAGGTGGTGGGGATACTCATTGCTGCAAGTTGAGTAAGCTGAGATTAGGCAGGCTGATTCAAATTTTCCATGATTTTTTTTCTAAGAACATTTGTTACATCTGCTAGCAAATCATAATGCAAGGTCTTTAAACAGATTCTTAATTAATCACTCACCTGTGGTTTTATCTTCTACATGTGATTGTTTTTACGCTGCTTCTTGTCCCAGTGTTCTGTATGGGAACACTTCTTGCTGGACATTTTGTTTTTGTCACTTTGTCCTCACACTACTATCCAGATTCCAACCAATGCCACCTTTACTCACCTGGAAAAGGTTAACATGAGAAAACTCTGGTTAATTTAAAATTACAGAGAACCAATAGAGAGAGCTTACTTATTAACTAAGTTTTAACTGAAGAAGTAGAAATGATCTAGTCCTTATTTATCAGAGGAACCTGGAACACGAAGAAATGAAGTCGCTTGATCTCAAGATAGTCTAGCCGTTTAGTGGCAAAGCTAAAGCAGACAATGACTAACATTAGGTTCAACATTGTACTTTATGCCCATCTTCTATGATCTTCAGGCTGTCTGCGTGGGGTTGATATTAATACTTTCATTTTACAAATGAGACCATTTAAGTTCAGAAATGTCCTGGTAAGTCCTGATGCAGAATCCAAACCCAGGTGTGTTAGTCTCTGAAAGCAGTACTCATTACATTCCATCTCCCAGTATTACAATGTTATAAAATCTCTTTGTATCCAGTCTAACTCTGTAATGTCAAGAACAGGCAATTTCTCTTATTTGCCAAAATTTACATTTTAGCCTTAATGCATATGTAATAAATACAGTTTAATTAAAGAAAAAGTTCAGGTAAAAGATTATTTCTTCCATGTAAAATTTCTCTATTGGGCAGTAAATAATAAAATAGTTAACCTCCGTGTTATTGATAAAATAGAATTGCAGTGTAATATACACAAAGTTTTAATCATTACAACTAATTAAACCAAGACAATCACTTAACTGAAAAGTGATCAAGAGAAAAACGAATAGCACATAATCAAAGCAGAGCCCTCGACTTGGCAGGATCACAAGACAAAGAACAGCAGAGATGAATTAGGTCCCATAGAAAGCTAAGACTTAAGAGTGTTTCTAAACTTTTTTCAGGTGAATGATTTGGGATTTGGGAAGCAGAAAGACAGGCTCTTCTAGGTAACCCGGTGACCCTTGAAATAAGTGAGTCTACTGCTGTTAATGAACTGCAGGCTTTAAATAGAAAATTTGAATTTTCTCATGCTTCAAAACATTCTTTTCATTCTGATTTGACAAGGCCCCTTTCAGGACAAAATAAAAAAACAACAGAACTGATAGATTCAAACCACTGGTCTGTGTGGTCGAGAAATGTTCTTAATTTTTTTTTTCTTTTTTTTCCCAAACTCAAGACACCAGCATAGCTGTTGTACATGGAAGATTGGATTGGGGCAGATTTCCTGAGCTGGATTCTGTCAGCTGTAAAGAGTTGCAGCACTGCTCCCACCATGGAACCTTTGTGATGAACTATCTCAGACACACAGTTATTATCCTTCTAGTTCCCAGTGCTGGAGGATGTCGTTGATGAGCACCCTTGTTTCCCTCCCCCCTTCCCCACCTTCTGGTTTAGGGTCAGTTCTGCAGTGGGTGAGAGGACCAAAAATGGTTATTTTAATAGAGGTTTAAATAGTATACACAGAGAGGAAACCTCAACACAGATTAAAAGAATTTTTACATGAGTTATATAATTTTAAATGAATTCAAAATTCTGAAATTCTATTTCAAATGATTTCTAATCTGAACTTGACTTCTCTTCTAGTTATAATTACCATTTTGATTCTAGCATGCCTGTGAAAACACACAGTGCTGGATCATTACAATGATAGGCCTTCTGGAGAGCAGGACAATAGATCCATTCACACAGAGTGATGAAACAGTAACTGGGATTTTTAATAACTGTCATGAGAAATATCCCCTGAATATCTGTCTCTTTACCGGGATGAAAGCAGAATTATAAAGATGGCACAACCAAAAAAAAAAAGAACACGTTTCGATCAGCATTTAGTACCCAAACTCCTACTTGGTCTGTGATGCTCAATAAAAATCTCTGGCTAAAATTTATATGTAAAAAATAATAGATGAAATAGAAAATAGTCATCCCATCACCTCTTTTCAAGAGCTACCATTCATTCTAATTTAAAATTTGGTTTCATTTTAAGGTTAAAATTATGAAGCTGAGTTCTATGTGTAATTCAATGTGTTATGCAATTATATAATAAGTAGTTAGGAGATACCTGTCTGAGCCTGGACTTAAAGGTTAAAAAACTTAAATGCGAATCCAAGTTTTGCCATTAGCTATTGTGTAATTTGGCTATTTGTTGAAATCCATTAATCTTTGGTCTCCTCATCTAAAAAAGGAGGATGCTAACTCCCCGTAGGTGGTAGTGAGGATTTCTTGAGGTTACCTCACTGAGAAAGGCTAGCGGTTCTTTTGTAGTAGGGAGCTTTTGACATTGCAATGCTTATTAAATTCTTAGAAAACAAAACAAGAAATTAACTGCCTAAGTGCTATACAAGAGTAAGCTACTCATGTCAATATTTTGAAGAGAAATAAATTTATTTTAGGGGGCCCTCATGTGGAGCAAAAAGATTTAATATTTGTTATTCCCAATTTAAGTGTCTGTAGAGAAAATTTTGACCCCAGAACTTGCAAGCCAAAGCCACTTTATTGTTACCACTTGTGAAATCAATATTAGTTGGGCCTTTATTCTTGATTTATAGAACAGACAATCATCTGGTCCTAAATTACCATGGTTTAATGCAGCATCTTTTTAAATAAGTCATTAGCATTTTCTAAGAAAACTTAATTTTATAAAGGTAGTTTATTCAATGACTGTAACAGAGTAGTGGTTCTTAACTTTTCCTGCTAAAATCCCTCTGAATGATAAGAGATATCCTAATGCATCACTGTGACAAGGGTTATTAAAGATATGACTGAAGCACCTCCCAGATGCATTAGAATTTTGGAGAAATTGCTGTTGGGTAAACCTTTCTCTGTATCTTGATACCGTTCTCACTATTTCCCTTACCTATCTGCAAATATTTCACCAAGACTTAGGGTCATATAGTTCCAGTGTTTTGTGATCTGGATTTTATTTTGTCCCACTGAATAAGCATGGGTGAAATATCTGTGCCCAAACTGAAGCTATTTTACCTCAAAGTGAAAGGAAACATACATAAAACATAGAAGAACTGCTTGGTGCTGTCAAATAACTTACAGACTGCTCAGAGAAAATAAGTGAAACACTCACACAGTGACTCTTGAGTAGTATCAAAAGTATTCAAATGAGCTCTGAAGAGTGGCAGTGTTAAGGAAGTATTAAGAGAATGCTTTGAAAGGGAAGATTATTGCAAGATGGAATGCAGGAGGTGCCTCCTCAGAATACGTACATTTTGAGCTGAGCCTTGAAGGCAGAATTACAGTCTAGATTTATCCAGTCTCACAGTCTAACAGGTTAAAATTACTTTACTTGATGGAGTCCCGGAGGCTGGATGGAACCAGAGCACAAGTGTAATCAGATCCAGTAGAAAGTTGGCAGAACGCTGCAGACCTTATAGATGAGTCCTTGTGCCCAAGGGTAGGCTGTTCAAGAGATGGGTCAGAAACAGAAGACAGAGCTAGAAAGTTGGGTGCTGAATAAAGGCAGAGATGGTGCAGACAATCACAAGGGAAAGAGTAAAGAGAGGGGATAGGACCTTTATCTGAACAACAGAAAGGCCTGTGGGAGATTAGCCATGTAGTGTTTCAGGGGGACGTCCTTTCCAAAGGAAAATGGTGGGCAGCATTGAAGGACACGAAAGCAGATGATTCTGAATGAGAACATCCTGAAGAAAGGTACATATGTGACAACATGGTTATATGCTGGAGACATGGATTGACTTAGATATGTGGGGAGTAGTGAGAAATAAGCTGGGGCCAGTTGAACTCCGTATTTGTACTTTATATTTGGCTTTGATTAATGGTTGAGAAGGAGATCATGTTCTTGATCTTCCCTAAAGAGAGAATATTACCCAAGTTAGCAACCCCCAAAAGGAAAAAGCACAGGAACAGAGATGTGCAAGGACATCAACGCAGATTCACTGATGACCTTTAAGAATATGCCCGTTGGTTAGCTGCCTTCCACTATATATCTGGGCAAGATGACTGCCATTTTTTTTTTTTTTTTTACTGCTTACTTACAAATAATATATATATATATGTATATTTTAAAGATTTTATTTATTTGACAAAGTGAAACACAGCCAGAGAGGGAACACAAGCAGAAGGAGTGAGAGAGGGAGAAGCAGGCTTCCTGCCGAGCAGGAAACTCTCAGATCATGGCACAGAGAAAGTGGGACTCGATCCTGGGTCTCCGGGATCATGACCTGAGCCGAAGGCAGTTGCTTAACCAACTGAGCCACCCAGGCGCCCCTTCACAGTAGTCAAAAATTAAACACAAAAGTTGAACAGAATAAATGCTTCTCCGTTCTTAAGGCAACAGAGCAGTACAACCTCGTACTTTAGAATACTTCTGCAGACAGTGTCTGGGTTCAATTCCTGGCTTTCCCATGTAATAACTATGTACCTCAAACAAATTACATTTTTTTGTGCTACAATTGGCTCATCTGAAAAATGGGAATAGTTTACTATCTCCTAGGGCTTCAGTGAGAATTAAGGGAGGTAATAACTCATGTAAGGAATTTAGAACAAAACTTGGCAAGCAGAGTGCAAATACACATTTGTTTTCTTCAGGAAGGCAGGGCACTTTTAAAGAATACTGCTTTGTGTAGAAAGAGATATGTGAGGTCTTGAAGGGGAAGACTATATGAGGTAGCTGGGGAGTCTGACCCCAAATGTTGGTATTTTCCGCCTCAATATTCTGAGCCTGGCTCAGAGATAGTGGAATCAACATACCTAAAGAGATTCTGTGTGGTAAGACAGGAGTTATTTCTGTATATAGAACCCAATTATTATATGACTATGGGGCATGTTCTTAGCATCTAATTGTGAAGGAGTCTAATTCATCTTTTGTCTACAATGCTTAGCACGGTGCCAAGCACTCTAATAAGCACATAACAACTTCTCAATAAATGTCTGTCAAGTAAATGAGTAAACAATTCAGTGAAGACCCAAATTCCAATATATGTAAAATTAAATGTACCATTCACATAAACATTTTGTTTCATTCCCTTATAGCTTTTTCAGTGCTTTGGCACTGAACACAACTCTCAGATCATGGCACAGAGAAAGAGGCCCCAGAGGGACTGAATATGAAGTTTTCCTCAATTCAGTGGGTTAGGGCATGGAATCTGATTTTTAATTAGGCTGATTTTAAAAAGGTAGATTCAGACTGCTATATGTTCAGTGATTAAGAAGTAACATACTCCCCTTTGAGCAATCTCAGTACTGTGCTTTGAAATGTGAGTGTGTGCATGCACGTGTGCGTGCACACACACACACACACACATACACACACACATACATAAATATATCAGTTACTATACTGCCTTATTCATTTTGGGTAAGTGCTGCCTTAACAGTCTACCTGAAAACTGAGCAGCCTAAAACAATGACAGTCACTCCTGCAGCCCTTGGATCTGCAGTTCGATGGGGGTTTGACTGGGAAGGCTCATCTGCACTCCATGCAGCACAGCTGGGACAGCTCTACTTTTGACGAAGGTTTCATCCAAGATGGCACATTCACATGACTGACAAGTTAGTCCAGACTGTCATCTGGTTGCTCAGTCATGCTGTGGGCAAGGGACTCAAGTTTCTTTCCACATGGGACCTCTTCATAGATTAGAATGCATTCACAGCATGGCAACTGTGTTCTAAGAGTGAGTTTCTTAGAGAACCAGACAGAAGCTAGGTTTTAAGATCTAGTCAGAGAAAGCACATGGTGTCAATTCTGCTATAGTCACAGACCACCTATACTCGAGGGAAAGAAATGTGGACCCCTTCTTGCCCCAAGGGAAGAGTATCAGTATCACACTGGATTGTGTACAATAGGAGATATTGTGACCACTTTGGAAAATATAATCCCCACTTAAAGAAATGCCAATTCAGGTGCCTCTGAAGTTCCCCAGAGTGACAGGACTGTTCTGGTACACAGGAGATGTTTTCTGGAAGAAGCATATTCAAAGGGAGGTGATATTTTTGTGAAAGTTTGGAAAAGATTCTAATTACATGTAAGAGGTATCATGATACTTGTCTTGAGGGAAGTTGTAAACAATATAAATGGGACAAAGGGATGAAGGGGGACATTAGCTGATTGTGGTAATTTAGCAGGAAGAGCTGAGCTTCAACAATTTTAAAAACAAAAGGAATCTTCACCTTATCCTATTGATGCCAGTAGAAGGGGATATTCTGAACAATCAGGGACCTTCAGCTGTGTGCATAGCTGAACCTGATTTTTCTCTCTCTGTGACTAAATAAAATCTTCCACCATGACTGGAGGCTCAGAAAAAATCTTACCCAGCAAATTGAAAGTAGACAGGAAAATCGTAGGAAAATCTATACCTGAAGTATGTATCAACATTCTTTGTTAGTAAATACTTATTTAGCTCTCACAGGTGAAGTATAAATAATGACTGCAGTTTTCCTTCAGGGCAGATTAGAGTTCAGCTGAGAACAGTAGTCAACAAATCAAATGCCGGCAGCTTTGCCCTCTCTGCCAGAGGAGAGGCATTTAAACGATTTTAAAAATTATCTATTTTAGGACTTTGCATGGAAACACAGAAAATTCAGTTTGCTAAAATCTATACCAGCTTGCCCAGGTGACTTCATCGTCTCTCTCCACATCCGTTCTGTTCACAACTGAACTGCTATTGATTTGTATGATGAAGCAAGAGCACACAAGTGATCGAGCTTCCCCCAAAGCAAGAGCCTTTCTCTGTCTAGGGTTTGGGATGGGAAAGAGAGATCACAGACAATAAACTTTCTTCCTCAAAATATGTTTGTTAATGATCAGCTTGCTTCCTTCCATCCAAAGGAGACTGTCAAAGCCCAGTTAGGATGAACATGGGACTTCCTTTCCTTCTGGAGTGTTAATCGGGCTGACAGAATCCTCCCAGGCAAAGGAGAGGATGATCGTGGTTGGTCTTTTACTAGCCTCTGAGAAGTACTCCATCATTCATTTCCCACAGTTATATTATTTTAGCTGATCCCATATGCTTCAGTAATTTTCTTTTGTTTAATAGTGAGTTCTCCTGTTGAAGACTTGGGTTCCTAAATGATGAATTTGTGATGACTATGCGTACCTTATGTCTGAGCACTGCTGACAGGATTGGGGCTCTTTGGGAGTTTGACTAGAAAAGAACACATTAGACCTAAAGAATTGAGGACACAAGATGAAGCACTTTCTTAACACTTTCACAAACAGGATCATGGGCTCCTTTACCTAGGAGAGTTGAGGCAGAGCCCCAGGAGTACAGTCATCGTCAGGACTATCTAGGCCACGTATGCCTTCTTGCCGTTTACTAGTTAGTATCTGATAACTTATTGAGACTAGACAAATTCATATGCAGGATTAAAGGTGTTGCCCTGATCACAGCACCTCAGTCTCCATTCTTCTCATTCTGCTGGGGCATAGAAATCACGTGACTACTTTTTGCATTTGGGGTTACTCTCCTTGACCCTAGGCAGAGTTTGAAAACAAACTTGTTTTTATTTCATCCCCTTGAAGGGATGACAATCCGTAGGGCTGAGAATGGACATTTTCTATGAGTTCCACAAGTTCTTCAACCTATGGCTGGAACTGATTGAATGCACTTAATACTGTGTTTGGAAGCATGTTTTGAAAGACATTATTCTGAAGCTCAGTGCTGTCTTCCTTCATCTAGTTTAATTCTCTTTATATCCTAAGTTCCATTTGTGGTTTTGAATGACTACCATTGCTTTCAGAAAAATTCATTGTAACATGTCTCGAGATACTAAAATGACATGTACCTTATAAACGGGTTAGTTCTGCATTGTGTAAACTCTTCTTTCTGAAGAGATGTTAAATGAACCTGTTACATTTTACTTTAAGGAGTAAGCTTAGAAGAACCCTTCAAACAGCAAGACTTCTTTAGACAGGTGGTAATTTATTGTTAGGCATTCTGAAATGGTTTGCCTTGCAGAAATAAACATACAGTAAAATTACCCAAAAAGCATTCAGGTGAGTGTTTTGATTCAAAAAATGACAGGAAAGCTTGGAATTTGAATATTTTGTGAATTGTAGTAGTAACTTTAGCAACTGAAGGGCTATGAAGATAAATCAAATGGAAAGCAATTTTGATTTTAATATGAAAAATGTGCAGTTATGTAGAAGATACTAAAAGTACTAGAAAAAGACTTCAACAAGGAACTATAAATTATGTTTAAATAACCAAGAAGATCAAGAATGCATGGTGATTGACAAGAATTAACAGAGCTATTAAAGATGTTTTTGAAGCAAATGCACATGACATATTTTAGCATTTCTCCAATGATTTCAACATAATTTTTGTTGTTGCCTGCTGGTTGAGGTTTAGCAGATGATATGTAAACAGCCAAAAGGCTACACAGTAAGAAAAACTTCTTAATTGTTTAGCTGCCAATCTCTTTAAATGCCTTGTGTACTCAAATGTGTACACGTAAACACCCACACACCTAGAAAATAGACAAGAAAGATTGTAAATCACACAGCAAATAAATAAATAAATAGAATGGAATAGTACATTATATATATATATATATATATATATATAGAGAGAGAGAGAGAGAGAGAGAGAGAGAGCGAGAGCGCAGTCTATTCTTTAAGTCATAATTGCACTTTTATTTGTTATTTTGTGAAAAAAACAAACAAGCAAATTTTTATACTGGGGAGCTTACACTAGACTTTTCTTCAAAGAGGTATTTAAATAGTGGAAAACTAAGAAAAATATCAGCACAAAGGTCAGATGAGTAAGTGTTTAATGCCGGAGTAGAGATGTTATCAAGACTAAATATCTGAGGTTCTTTTTTAGCATCTGCAGACTATTCCTGTATCTGTCAGTCCTGAAAGTCAAATATGTATCCATGTTTTCTAAACTATGTGGGCATCAGAATCATTGGAGAAACTCCTTCAAAGTATTTTTGCCTGGGCTCTGTCCTTAAGGATCCTTGAGGCTAGTTCTCAAGAAGCAGTATTTTTAATGTCATTCTTTGCCTCACTTCCCAGGTGTGATTCTTATGTACACTGAAATCTAAGAATTACTGGGGCAGATAATACACATACGATATGACAGGAGACCATGGCACTTGAATGGTAAACATTTACACCTTTAAAAATGTCAGAGTTCAGTTTGCTTGGGTGGCTCAGTCACTTAGGTGTCTGACTTCGGCTCAGGTCATTGTCTCAGGATCATGGCATCAAGTTCCAAGTCTGGGCTTCATGAAGAGTGAGATATCTTCTTGTTTCTCTCCTTCTGCCCCTCCCCCATTTGTGTGCTCACTCTCTCTTTCAAATCAATAAATAATATCTTTTTTATTTTTTTTATTTATTTTTTAATAAATAATATCTTTTTTAAAAATGTCAGAGTTCAGGGTGCCTGGGTGGCTCAGTTGGTTAAGAGACTGCCTTTGGCTTAGGTCATGATCTCAAGGTCCTGGGATAGAGTCCCACATTGGGCTCCTTACTTGATGGGGCATCTGCTTTTCTCTCTCCCTCTGCCCCTTTCCCTCTGCTCATTTTCTCTCTTTCATATACATAAATAAAATCTTTAAAAAAAAGTATCAAAGTTCATCCAGAGTCTATGGTCTACATGAAACAATTTAAAACCCATCTGCTTCTGGGCTAGTTGTTTCACATTTTACTTTTTACATAATTATTCTAGGAAATATTCCAAATTGACTTAGATTACACATTTTTAATTTATGAAATAACAAAATTATTAAGATTAGGAATTTTACTAATGTCTTTGTTTTAAACTATTCCATATTTTTTTCAACTTCAGAGGCAGAGGAAAAGAATCATAGCTTTCTGTAATGACAAAAAAAATTTTCAGATATACAGGTATTTAAGTCAAGAGAAACTGTATTGAAAAATACTTGAAGTGCTATGACTTTTTTAGTGCTTATCAACCCTACATGTTATTATTCCCTTCCAACTCATTCTTTGCTCTAAGTTCACTGTGCCCTATTCTTAACTGGTAAGACCTGAAGATACAAAGGAATTTTCATAAGCTTGCAGCTGTGCTGGTAATGGTGGGAGGAAGGTAGGCTAATCCTTTGAGGTGAGGAATGATAGTATGTGAAAAAGCTTCTGGCTGTGGTTGTGTAGCCTTGAGTGGTAGAAGCACAGGGAGGGATGATGGAGTTGTTGTGGCCAGGCCAGGTCTCGAGGTATGCATATGCTGGAGGATGGAAGGGAAGGAGAGATTGACTGTAAGCCTAGGACTAGCCCACCACGAACAAGGTGTTGGTTAAGGCTATGAAAGGTCTTCCTTGAGAAATGGTCTGGTGTGTTTGAAATAGATATCAACTTCAGAGTCAAGCCTTCATAGTTTGAATCATGGGTTTGCCTGACCACTGGCTTTCTGACTACTGACAAGTCTGTTCTCTTTGCTCAGCACTTTTCTTCTTTGTAAAATGTGGATAATAACAGTACCTAACTCAGGGAGTTTTATGTGGATTCAATGAATTGGCAACTATTTTAGTTGGGATAGAATAAATGCTGGATATTCCAAGATATCTTACACCTACTGAGGAAGTAGGAACTATCTGAGTTGGAATCACCACCATTAAACAAAAGATTGTTCCTATGAAAGGTACATTACACATACTGGAATTATTTTATTCACTGAAATATCTATTTGTTTATTTGGTAGACATTTACTAAGCACTTACTATGTGTTCATTTACTTGGCAATGTACTAAGAATTGTGGATAAAAAAGTAAATTAGACTCTTTCATAGTAAGGTATTAAGGTACATGCCCTATAGTCATATACTAACTGGGTACCTGGTTATTGAAAGGGTGGTCTTTCAGTGAATTAATTAACTTTTGTTTATTAGTGTATGTTGGCATCTTTAAGAAGGCCCAGCATTTTACCCGCTTTTGTTCTCATGGGAGTACTAAACTAACAGGATGAACGAGTAAATCATATGGAGACAAAAATATCCAATATAATGTGCTGAAATTGAGAAATGTGGCTTATATCTATAAGCAGGCTTCTCAATACTGAACTCCAGAGTTAGTGAAATAAGTCACAGTGTACTGAAATGAGTACTGCCCCATTGCACACCTACCTCATAAAGATATGGCCTTTGTCACTAATTTTTATCATATGACTTAGAGGAATGAGAACATTCCTCTCTGGGCAAAAGCAGGGGGAAATAAATGTGGTTGGTCAGTGAATGTCCTGTGTTTCTCCAAACTCACCAATGAATGACTTTAGCGCACTCCTGATTCTTTAGGGAGCAGTTGGCAGGGGGTGGGGGAGCAGAAGCCTGGTGTGTTACATGGAAGGATACATGTGAAGTGAAAAATAATGCCTCACCCTGGCATTATTGTCAGACATATTCTATCACTTACTCTTTGTTTTACATACTCTTATGAGGTAGGTTTCCTTTTTTCTTTCTCTCTTATCCACATTTTAGTTTTGTTGTTGTTGTTGTTGTATTTTGAAAAGGGACTTTTGATTCTGGACACAATGGAGTAAACACACTCCACTCTATCTCTTCCACTAATTATAACAAAAACAGCCCAGAATAAAATATATTAAGCAACTGAGTGACAGATGGACAAAAGCAAGCAGACTGGATAAAGACCTCAGGACTAGAGGAATGACCTGGCAAGTGAGTTTCCTCTTTAATTTTTGTTTCCAAAAAGCTCTTTCTCCCCACCAGCACATGGTGGCACAGTCTGAGGAGAGGAAACCTGTGGATTCTCCTCACCCTACATCAAGTGAGTAGCAACAAAGATGTGGGACCCCTTCACCTCCCTGCTAGCATGGCAGCAGAAACACTGTGAGGCCAAGCCCTGCAGAACGGCCTAGCTCAGTTACCCTTCAGAATACCAGTGACAAGATGGAGCCCTTTCTTCTCCTCACTGCTGTGACAGAGGCAGACCTAAAGATCAGCACCCTGAAAGTAGTGTGGTGAGGGCAATTTTCTATCTTTCCAATAATAATACCAGGAAGATGGAACCCTGGGAACCAGAGTGGGGAAGGGATAATGGAGAGGGAGTGGCTGGAGAAAGTGACCATTTAAATATATGTTTAAAGTCCTGGACTGACTCCTGAGCTGTGTATGCTTGAAACTAAATGGAATCTGCTCAGAAAACGTTGTGAACACTGACTTATGATGAGGTTTTAATCTGAACTCTGGGTGGCTCAGAAGCTGGGCAAACCAGCTATCATTGCAAATTCTCTGAAAACCAAGTTAACATTGTAAGGACAGTGCATAGAAAGTGGGCCAGAATATGTGTTGACTACCTGTTATAGTAAAACAAAATAAAAATCTGTGTTCTACAGAAGATTTAAATAGAATCCAGAGTCTTATAATGTATTCAAAATGTCCAAGATACTACCCCAAACTACTCAACATAAAAAGAAGTAGGAATATCTGAATAAATATTAAGGGAAGAGGAAAACAACAGACACCAGCCACAAGATGAGTCAAGTGTTGCGACTGTCAGAAAAAGTCTCTGAAGCAGTCACTATAATCATGTTCCAAAAAGTAAGGCAAACACTCTTGAAAAGAATAGATACATGGAAGCAAAGCAATAGAAACTATTTTAAAAAATCAGAGAAAAATTTTAGGATAGAAGAATACAATAATGGAAAATTTAAAAAATCACCAGAGGGGCTAACTAGCAGAATGCAAATAGGAAGGAAGGAATCAATAAAGTCAGTGAACCTGAAGACAGGGAATAGAAATTATCCATTTTGAACAATAAGAGAGACAGACAGAGATAGAGATAGAGACACACACATGGAGAAACAGAACCTCAGGGACTTTTGGGACAATATCAGCAGGTTTAATATTCACATTATAGAAGGAGAAAAGAAAGTATGTGAAAAAGCAAACAAAAATCAAAAGCATAGACTTGAACAACACCATTAGTCAACTTTATTTAATTGAGGTCACAGCAGACTACACATTCTTTTCAAGCATGGATGGAACATTCACCGAGAGAGTCCATATTGAGTCATAAAGCAAACCTCATCAAATTTAAAAGAATTTAAATTATTGAAAGTATATTTTCTGATCCTAACAAAATTAAACTAAAAAGCAATAACAGAATCATGTCTGTAAATCGCTAATTTTCTAGATGTTAGAAAATTAAACAAAACATTACTAAATAATGTATTAAAGAGGAAATATCAAGGGAAATTAAAAATGATTCTGAACTGAATAAAAATGGAAATATAACCACCCCATATTCATGTGATACAGCTAAAGCAGTGTTTAGGGGGAAAGTTATAGCATTAAAAATTTATATGAGAAAAGAAAGCTCTCAAATCAGTAATTTCATATTTCAGAATAACTATGGTCAATACTTATTAATGTGAAGCTTACTGATTAATCTTAAGAATAAAAGTGTAGAATAAAGCTAATATCCACATTCAGCATTGTAGCTTGCTTTTAGTTACAAAATTTTTAAAATTTCTTTCTCTAAAACATTCACAACAGAGGTGTTCATTTCATTTGCCTATTTCACTTCTACATATCACCACAGTCACTGGGATTACCTGAGGAAAAGGAATAAACTAAATGGCATTTATCCAAACATGGCTATGTTTGCTTACCTGCAGAAACACAAAAAGAACAAAATATACTTCATACAGATAGAAAAGCAAAGTCAATGAAATTGGAAACATAAAAACAGTGTAACCAAAATCTTGTTCTTCAAAAAACAAAGAGTAAAATTGATAAAACTCTTGTGCAATTGACCAAGAAAATAACACACAAATGGTCAACACAAATGATCATAAATGACCAGAAATAAAAGAAGGAATATTACTAACAACCCAAAAGACATTTGAAGGATAATAAGGAAATTTTATGATCAACTTTATGCACATAATTTACAACTTAGATGAAATAAATCAATTCTTTTATGACACAAATATCAAAACTCAATTAAGAAGAGATAACTTGAGTCATCTTTTACTATTGAAAAAAATCTGATTCATAGTTAAATACCTTCAAAAAAATATTTCCAAGCCCAGATGTTTTCACTGGTGAACTTTACTAAATATCTAAGAAGGAAAAAAAAAAATCTGAACTTTTCAAATTCCTCATTGAGTTAGTAAAAGGACAGAACACTTCCCAATTCATTTCACAGGGCTAGCATTACTCTGACACTAAAACCAGACAAAGACAACATGAGAAATGAAAACTACAGAGCAATATTCCTCTTGAACATAGACAGAAAAATCCTCAAAAATATTAACAAGTCAAATCCAGCAATGTATAAAAAGAATAATTAATCACAACTATGTGAAGGTTTGTCTTGGGGAAACTCTCAAATAATTAGAAATGACAGATCATTCCACTAGTCCTGGCTTCACAGTCTAAAATCAGTTAATAGATATATAACCACATTAACAGCTTTAATGACAAAAAGAACAAATGATCACATCAGTAGATATATAAAAAACATTAGACAAAATTCTGCATCTAATATGTAATATAAGCTCTCAGTATACTTGGAAGAAAAGAGACCATGAACAATCAGATAAAGAACATTTATGAAAAATCTACAGCTAATGCCGTACTTAATGGTGAAAGTCAGATTGCTTTCTCTCTGACAGAAACTAGACAAGGATTTTTCATCTCACCACTTTTATTTGACATTGTACTAGAATTCTAGCAAATGCAATATATCTAAAAAATGAAATAAAAGGCATTTTCTTTTTCTTCCCAAATGACTGGACAGGAAAAAATAAAACAGTTTGTTCTTGTAAATTATATGATTTTCTATTAAATAATTTCAAGGAATCTATCTAAAAAACTTGTAGAACTAATAACTGAATTTAATAAGGTCATAGGATAAAAGAGCAATAAACAAAATTCAATTATGTTTTCATATACTATCAATGAACAGTTGGAAATTGAGATTTTAAAAAATTAGTAGTAAATATGGTTATTCCAAAATGAAACACTTAGCATAAATAAGCAAAATAGGTGCAGGATCTGCATGCTGAAAACTGTAAAATACTGCTGTTATTAATGGAAAAAATATATGTTCATGAGTTGGAAGACTCAGCAGTTAAAATGTCAATTGTCTCCATTATTATTTACAGATGTAATGCAATCCCAATCAATATTTCAACAGAATTTGCTTTGTAGATCTCAACAAGATGATCATGAAACTAATGTGGAAAGACACAGGAACTAGACTAAACAATTTTTAGAAAAGAACAGAGTCGAAGAAGCACTCTATTGAATTTTAAGCCATATTCTAGAACTATAGTAGTCAGAGTAGTATGGTAATAGAACATTGAAACAGAAGGGATAATCCAAAAATAGATCCACATCTCAGAAGTGGTTGAGTTTTGACAAAGGTGCAATGGCAATTCTATGGATAAAGGACAGTCTTTTCAACAAATAATCTAGAACACCTGGAAATTCACATGCAAAACAATGAACCTTCTTCGACACTTTACTCCATCAACAGAATAAAAATGCATCAGAGATGTAAATGAAAATGTGAAACTATAAACATTAAAAGAAAACACAGGGGAAAACCTTTTTTAAAAATTCTTTTAAAAATTTTAATTCCAATGTAGTTAACACACAATGTTATATTAGTTTCAGGTGTAACAATATAGTGATACAATACTTCCATATATTATAAGGGAGAATCTTTTTGACCTTTGGTTTCTAAGGAGTTCTTAGATACAATACCAAATGTGCAACCCATAAAGAATAACTGATAAATTGGACTTTATCAAAAACTTTCATTCAACACAGGGCATTATTAAGAAAATAGAAGGGGAGAAAGAGAAAGAGGGAGAGAGAATAGAAAGACAACTGACAGATTGGGGGAAAAATTTTCAAATCACATATCAAACAAAGGATTGTATTAGACTATGCAAAGAACTCTCCAAATTAAAAAATTGGAAAATATACAACTCGATTTTTAAAAGGGGCAAAAGATTTAAATGGGTACTTTACCAAAAAAGATGTACAGATGGCAAATAAGCACATGAAACTATGTTTTGCATCATTAGTCACTAGGGAAATGAAAATTAAAACTGCCATGAGATAGCATTTACACCAATTATCTTGCCTAAAATAAAATCTAGATGAAACCCAGTACTGATGAGGACGGCGAGCAGCAGGGACCCTTGTACATTGCTGATAGGAGTGCAAAATGGTTTAGCCAATCGGGAAACAGTTTGGCAGTTTCTCAGAGTTAGGCATATGCTTACTCTATGATCTAGCAGTTCCACCTTTAGGTACATATATTCAAAAAAGGAAAGTTTATGCTCACTTGAAAACCTGTGCATAAATGTTTATGGCAGCATTATTAAAGATCACCTAGAACCAGAAGCACCACAGGTTTCCTTCAGTGGGTGCATGCAGAAACACACCACGGTAATCCAAGGATGGAACCTTATTTACCAATAGAAAGGAATAAGCTGATACACACCAGAACTTGGATGACTCCCCTGAGAGTTATGCTGAGTCAAGGAACTCTTGCAAAAAAGGAATAGGAAACATATCAGTGTTGGCTGGGGGTTTGGAGTGAGGAAGCTCAGAACACAAGGGACAGTTGAGGGGAGCTCTCGAGTGTGTTGGCACTGCTCTGTATCCTCTCTGCGGTCATGGTTAAGGAATTTATACATGTTAAAATATCACAGAGCTGTATATCAAAAAAAGTGAGTTTTACTGTTTGAAAATAAAATAAAATAAAATAAAATAAAATAAAATAAAATAGAAATTCATCTGGGTCTTCGTCACTGTTTCATGTAAGAACTCAGTGTATTCTCAGCTCTATAATCCATCATTATTCACTAAATGAAAGGATTTGATATTTTGTTCTTTTACTAATATATTTTAATTTTCAGCTAGGAATTTTGTAGATGGCTCAAAAGATAATATAAAAACCAATAGCTTTAAATTCTGATGTTTTGAAGGATTGTAAGAATCTAGAGTTCCCTTTTCATACACTAAGTTCTCTAGTCTGCATCTAAATTAAAATGGTGATTTCTATAAGATATTTAATTATTATTATTCTTTTAAAGATTTTATTTATTTATTTAACAGAGAGAAACACAGTGAGTGAGGGAACACAAGCAAGGGGAGTGAGAGAGAGAGAAGCAGGCTTCCCACCGAGCAGGCTGCCCAATGCGGGGCTCAATTCCAGGTCTCCGAGATCATGACTTGAGCTGAAGGCAGCCGCCCAACCAACTGAGCCACCCAGGCGCCCCAAAATATTTAATTATTTATCTTCAGTAATGCTTTTTAAAAAATAGGATAAGATGAAATGTTTGTCTATTCTCAATGCCCAGTTCTGCCTCATTCTCAGTTTATTCTGACACATAAACTTTTATTTCTACCAGAGGAGCCTAGAGTTGGAAGCTTTATTTAAATTGAGTACTTGAGTGACTATGTTAATGTTGCTTCGAAAAAAAAATTGTGCAGTTGAATGTTCTGCCTGAAAAAGCAATGCTTTCTGCAAAACTAGAAGTCACTATAGTGCATATTTTTACAAATTTCTAATAAGAGGATCAAGATCAGTTGGGGGTCATAAACTGTGAAGGGCCTAAAAGTTTCCTCCACTTGCAAGCTAACAAGATGGCCGGCCATGGTTTCAAAGATGTCCTTTGCCAGAGGCTCCAATCACCAAAATCATCAGTCATAGAGAAATGTAGCTCAAAGAGGTGCTCATGATTTGGGGGCCCCCCAAAGTAGAGAATGGGCTCCAGCTTGGTGTGGCTCCAATTCAGGCTATTGGTTGTTCCCCATTCAAAGGATACTTACTTGCAGATTGGCAAACAAAACAGACCAAGTAAGGTACATACTGTCTCCAATGTCCAGAGTATCATAAAGTGCAGAGCCTTCTTTGGTAGGGGAAGAGGAGAGGCAAGGAGACAACAGTTTTCCTTGACTGCCGGAGAGACTGAATGTTGAGAATCTGTTCACTTAGTCCTGAGAAAGTTTACTTCTTGAATAAGTCCTTGAATGTCCTTGGGGTTTATCAGCTACCCCTACTGGTGGAGGTATGATAATAATGTAGTCAGGGACATTCAGACTGAGGCTTTTTTGTTTTGCTAGCCCACAGGACATCAGCTATAATGTGGATGCTTTGGACACATGGGATAGAGGCACTTGTGCCAAATCCTGACACACACTCACTGGTGGCAAATAACCAGTGGTAGCTCTGGCAGATCGCTACATGAATGAGAATTGGTCTTGGTAATAAGGCACCAGTGGCCAGGAATAAGGCGCTGGTGACATCCAAGCTAGCATCCCAGGTGCCATCAGTCTATACAACATGTTTGGTTCCAGTTACAATGTCTGTAACAGCCAGGGCTAGGAGAGCAACTACTGAATTCACCGATGATGAAGCCGTTAGAGAATGACTTACATGTCTCTCCAGCATTTCTCTATGTGCAGTAAGTAGTTCCTGAATGAGAGAATCCTTTCTGGTCCTTATAAGCTTTCACAATACAGGCATGGCAAATATCAATACTAATTATACATTCGTCAGTGTAAACCACAATGGCAGTACATTGAACTGTCCCAAATGACCCCGCCTACAAAGTCCAGTTAGTTTCCCTTCCTCACTATGAATGTGGCCCAAACCTCAACTGAACTGAATCTGGACATTTCCTCCACTCTTCGGATAGGGTAAAATGATGACTTGTCCTCCTGTATTCAGCAGAGCCTTCAAAGTTTGAATCCTTCCCTCTCCATAGTTTCCCAGAACACTTGGGGAGGTGCATATAGTGTTTGGTGTTCCTTGGGGACAGGGAGACTTTGGCTTCACCCCTAACTAGCCTTTTCTTTAAAACAGTTGAGCTTGGCTTAGAAGAGGAGAGAGGATCAGGGGCCTTGCAGGAAGAGGGTGACACAGTTCCAGTAAGCAGGTCACATTTATCTTCCATTTTGAGTGGTGCAGCAGGTGCTCTTAGCTCAATTAAATGAACCCCTAGTGTTTTTGAGCCAATCAAAACCCGGTTTCAAGTAGCAAGGTCACCATAACCAGTACCTTCAAAGTCAGCTTTGGAGATCCCTTAACAACTATAGCCACATTGATTTCTATTTGGAATATCAGGATTTATGCCTTTTCTCTGACTTGGTCTTTACTCTTACAACAAAATTTTTATAATGGAGCACACTTATTCCGGAGTACTCCACTGCCACATCACCAAGATAACAGCTCTTAAATACTCATACAATTTCAGCATAAGACTAGGGTTGTTTTCTGAGGCAGCAGAGATGACAACAAACATTTATCCAGATCTAAGATTGCCATACTAGACTGTAGGAGGGGCTGAGCTATACACAGCCCAACTGTTGCCGTCCTTTCTTAAGCATTGTGTGTTTCCCTGTCTCGCTTGCCAACTGAACCAACCAAGGTCCCAACCATTTGCCTGCTTTCTCTCTATAGTGGTTGCAATATTCCCTCCTTTCATGCTCACTGTAGGTGTGCTTGTCTGAAACTGGTCTCACAGGGGACACGATATTACACTTACCAGAATGAATCTTACTACTAGTTGTTACAGGGGTGTAGACCTGAGGTTAACTGTAAGACTGACCAGGAGGTCTCCCTCCTCCACCATGGGCAGCTATCTTTGAATCTACTTTCTTGTCTTCTATCTGTAGCCATCTCTCTAATTTATCTTTGTTAACCAGACATAAAATAGAGTGCCTAGTTGACTGTACAATTTGGTTAGATGTTCCAAAGTGATCAGTTAGAAATTTCCATTTCAACTACCTTCCCCTCTGAGTTAATATGGAGATAATTGACTTTTCTATTAAATCACCCCAATTTCTGTTTACAGTGACCAGTGGAAGGAAGGAAATCCTAAGTTTCAGTTTCTAGGAGGAAGAAATCACTTTTGCCTAAAAGAATTTGATCAAAAAGAATGAGACATTAAACTCATGTCTTTCTGGGAAAAAATAAAAAGAGGTGGGAAAGAGAAGGCACTGAAGCTTGAGAGGAGCTTAATAGTCTCTAATTGGTGTGGAAATATTTGGGTAAGTTCTGATTAAATTTGCCACGGGCATAAGTATCAGTGGAAGAAAACAGAACATGAGACACTGGACAAGTTATAAAGAAAGGGTACTTTCTTGTTTCCATGCATTTTCTCAGTGTGCACATGCAAAATGCTTTTGGAGTCAGTTTCAGCATGCTAATGTGGGCTAGCACTTGCAGGTTAGGAACCCAGACTTGGGAATTTGACACACCCACTTTCTAATATAATTTTAAACAAATTTGTTAACCTTTTGCACCTACATTTTTAAAAAAATCTTTTGTGCTGTCACAATAATATATAGTTTATACTGTTGCTGTGCAGATTAAAAGATGAGATAAGGGGCACCTGGATGGCTCAGTCAGTTAAGTGTCTGCCTTTGGCCCAGGTCATAATCCTGGGGTCCTGGGATGGAGCTCTGTATCAAGCCCCATATTGAGTCCTACATTGGACTCCCTGCTCTGTGGGGAGCCTGTTTCTCCTTCTCCCTCTGTTGTCCTTCCCTGCGTGTGCTCTCTCTCTCCATCAAATAGATAAATAAAATCTCAAAAAATAAATAAAAGATGAGATAATATATCTAAAATGATCAGTTCAGTGCTTAGCACATAGAATCCTGAATAAATGCCCAGCTATTATTAGTAATACATCAAGACCATACCAGTCTTACTTGGGTATTGCTAGAGCAGACAAATGTAGGACAAAATGACTAGTGTGAAGAATTATTAGCTTCCCATGTACCAAAAATTCAGGAGCCAATAATGCTCCTCTAAACAATTCTTAATTGATAAAACTGATTCCTGGAATTTTATCACCCCGAATTAGGATATCTCAAATGCACATAAAATAGTTGATAGATGATAGATGCCCATTTTGTTAGTCATTGTAATTGTAGGAAACCTGATTTGATTTGACCCTTTCCTGAGAATAAAAGAGAAAAGAGGAGAGGTAACAAACAACAGGAAGTTTAATCATGAAAAACGTTTGCCCCAAGGATAAGACAGTGGAGAATAAGGAGGTGCAGTTTATTTGAAGACAAATTTTACCCTTCATAATTCAGCCAAAGTTCAACCTTATTTCAAAAGAATTGATATACACACTCATGCTATTTAGCCAAAGGATTCGAAGAGCTAATAAAATTTCACCATTGTTCAATTAAGGCTTAAATCTTTTAACTCCATGTAAGTAAATAGAGATTATGAAAGGAAATCTGAACTTTCATATTTTTCAGGTAATACCACTTAATTACATCCTTGGTAACAATATATTTTTATGATTTTCCTTTATGCATGCAAATCAGGCATGGAATTGTATCATATTCCTTGGCCCTTCTTGGATGACCAGTCACACGCTGGAAAACTTCTAAGTTTCCTTTCATGCATTAGGTTATCTCTCTGCTTTGGTTTGAGTGTAGACTATTTACTAATGAATGAGATTCTTGGTATTACAAAACCAATAGGAAATCACATTTTTTTTCACAATAATAACCATTTGTAAATTATAATCTTCTAAGACTCGTAGGAGCTACATAAAAAACTTCTCACTCATCGTGGAAGACATCTAGCTGTAGGCATCCTTCATCAGCTTGAATGCTTCCAGGGTAGGAAGAGAGTACTATGGTAAAGCAACCTCTTCTGGTTTTGAGCAGCTCTAATGAGAAGCCCTTTCCTATATTGAACTTGAATCTGCTTCTTGATTACAATTGTCCTTTTTGGAGCAGGAGAGAATAAGCCTTTCACTCTGCCATATGATGGCCCTCGGAGTAAGTTTATGTTGCCCTCCACTGGCCTCCACTACACACAATATACATGGCCTCAAACTGTCAGTTTGACTATCTTCAGTGTGCTCATATGATTTCCAGGATTACAGGCCTTTCATGAATTACTTTTTTTCCTCTAAAAGTAATTTATCTAGGGTGACCACATGCCTGGATTTCTAGGGACGTACTCTTGTCCAGGAATAAATAATAACAATGTTCTCTTTTATTCTTACAGTGTTCTTGTTTCAATGATGAATTGTAATGTTTCTGTTTTACAAATAAAGGTGAATTTCAAAACAGCACTCACACAATGCCTACAAGATTAGTGTTCTGGAAAATTCATTGGTGTAGGATCAGTAGCAGATGTGTGGGCTGTGTCCTTTCCACACCCATTGTTTTTAGGACAGTGCACAAAAATCTATCAGAGTTCTTCATTAGATTCCATAAGAGGGACTATGGTCCCTATGGTTGAAGATTTCTAAGCTACATGATTGAATTTGTGTGATTAGAGGCTGACATACCAAAGCTGTATGACATGGCAACACATGGCCTACAGCCTTATTCTACCACCTCTGTGAGTTTTAGGTTGATATACTTTAGCCCTTCTCCCTACTTTTTCAAGGCCTGGCATTGCAGTTGATCATGATTAACTGCATTAATCATTGGTTGTAGCCAGTTTCCGTGGAGTTTTGCAAGAGATCAACACTTTTTTATGAGACTAGCTTTCTTTCAGAAGATCAGTCAAATTTACCTTTTACTCAGTTCTTACCTCTTTTTCCAAATCAAGAGGTGGCCTTTAGGCAGTATAATCTACCATTTTAACCCATAGGAGTTGTATGGCTAGTGATGGCATCACCATGGTTGACACTGGAGGACAATAGGAATGAATCAATAAATACTGCCAAGAGCTGTTCATGTTTATCTAAGGCAGAGTGGAAAGCGCTATTAATCTGAATAGTCCTGGAGGTATCTAGTTGGAAAGTGTAATAGGACAACTCTGTCTGTACGTCCTTGTGGGAGCTGAGGACAGGCTAACTATGACTAACAGCATTGTTTCCTGGTCATAGAAAGAGACCTCTTTCTATGGGGTCCTCTGAAAGGGATCCTCTGCCATTACAGTGCTACTATACCATAGTTCTTGATCACTCCAGGGAGGGACTGACACATCCATCATCATGCATTTCACATTGCATAGTCAAGGGCTCTGTCTACTATTCCAGAAAGAAATATGAGCAATTTCTGCCTTCATGAATATTTCCCAATGAACACTGCCCCAGCAATCTAATGCCACTGAAGCTTTGACCATTTTCCCTTCTGTGCCAGACCGTCAACCTAATCATATCTCTTTCCATGGGTATGGGGGAAAAGAGCAGTTGAGGTGAAAGACACCTTTTCTTATTACTCTTTTTAGAGTACTTCTTTTATACCTGTCTTTTTTTATCTAGTTATTTGGAGTGGTGGGAAATTTCTGGTTTAGGCACTTTCACTGACTTGCTGTCTTAGTTTGGACAAATCGTGTAAACTTCATCTATAAAATGGGAGATGTGGTACAAATCCCCCATGACTAAAATTTCTTGAGATTGGAATCATGTCTTCTTTGTATTGGCTTACTCCTGACACAGAGAACATAATATGTGGGTGTATTCTATAAATATCTAGTAGGTGAATAAACAAATAATGGGTATCTCTTATCTTCCTTCTTGTTGGTGTGTGTATGCTGTTCCAAACGAAATAATTCTGAATTTGATTCATCATAATAACTAACATCCCCAGGGCGCCTGGGTGGCTCAGTGGGTTAAGTATCTGCGTTTGGTTCAGGTCATGATCCTGGGGTCCTGGGATCAAGTACCATGGTTGTCCCCTGCTCAGTGGGGAGTCTGTTTCTCCCTGTCCCTGTCCCCTGCTTGTGCTCTTGCTCAAATAAATAAATAAATAAAATAAATAAATCTTTAAAAAAACTAACTTTCCCTACTTGATATCATCTATAGAATGGATATACCTTCTATATATTCACCTTAGTCACTGATGCAAAGATGAATAGGATAATTCATTACATGCATTTTTCTTTGTGTGATAGGATACACAGGAAGGAATTTGGCTCCTCCATATTTTGTAAAGTCTCCATATGTATTAAAAGCATCTGTGAAGAAATAAAGAGAAAACTCAATGTTTTAGAATGATTGAACTACAAAATTACCAAGAACTGACTCCTAAGGCTGGCTGTTCATATGGAAATTTATTAAAAATTTATTTGGTTCTTACATTTAACTATCTTGACCAATTCTGTTTCTCAAAGATGGAGGATGGTGAGCAGGATTTTACCCTCTGGTCTTCTGGTATCTTGATCCCAAAGACATAAAAGACCATTCTTAAATAAAGAAGACATTAGGGAAAGGGGTAAACATCAACCTTTCATTGGGCTAACTTTGTCTTCCAACATATAAAATGATAGCAGACTGTTAGTGACTATTAAACTAGAAAGATCTAGATGAGAAGATCAATACTGCAGGGATAAAATACTTAGATAAGTTTAAGAAATTTATTTGGAGTTTAAAGGATGAACTTAGTAGGTCTGGAAAGTTGTAAAGATGTGGCAGTATTTGAGTCCTGGGTAGTTGTCCCATTAAAAAAGTAACAAATATCTTTCATTACCAGAGCTTAAATAAACACTTTTTATTCACAGTGAATGTGAGAGGCACACAAACAGTACTAGAAACAAAGAGCAGATTTTCTGGTGCCCCTGATTAATGCCAAATCATCAAATTTTAGGATTGAGAAGGACTTTTAGAGTCATCAGGTTAAGCAGGAGATAGCATAAGAATTGTGACACTTCCAAATCATAGTTATCCTACATTTAAAGTTATTTAAGTTTCTGTATGTCGTTAAGTCATGTAGTTATAAAATAATTGGGTATTTCTAAAATTTTAGAATACAAAAGGGGCTAAAACTATTTCCTATTTAACTCATTGTCTTGTGCAACTAAAAGTTGGTTAAGAAATTAAAGGTAAATAGGGACTGCAGAAGAACAATTGTTTGACGTCTTCCTGTTAAAAAGTGCCCAGGTTACTGGACTTGGCTTAGACTCTTGTACTTGAAACTGTGTATATTTGGCAAAAGACTTAGCCTTTTGAGTCTGTCTTCCCTTAGTAAGGCTAAATATGGCTTGCAGAGGATCAAAAAAACAATAATGCTGTCATAGTGACAATGATAATATTTAGTACTTAATTTAGCTCTTCCATGTAGGTACCATGCTAAGTGTCTTAAATGTGTTTGAAAATTAATTTTTGCATACTCATTCATATAATATGGGTGTTATTTTCATACAAATGAAATTATTTTAAAAAAATCAAAGAGCTATAGTAATGTGAGCCATTATTATCATTAGTGTCATGTTTCATCTTAGTACAAAGACTGGGTTTTTAATGTTAGGAGTCCCACCACCTGCCAGGTATTTGCGACTTAACCAGGGTTACTTTGGCAAACAAATATGCTTATCAAGATCTATATAAGAAAAAATGGAAGCATGGCATCTTAGAATAAAGTTAAAATTTATTTGTATAAAATAAAATAAAATAAAACTTATTTGTACATCCTTTTCTTCATGAACATAACAGAAGATCGTAGTGGTCACCAAATATCTATATGATTTCTTATTTTTCCAGCAGCCTGGGAATTAGAATAGGAATCTGTAATTAATTTTAGCCAATGAAATGAGAACAGAATTAATGTGTATCGGTTCTGGGTGAAACTATTAAGAGTTGAAATGTCTCCTGCATTTTCCTTTTCTCTGCTGTTATTATCCCAGATGACACATATTATAGATGACATAACAATAAAGTGGAAGAGGACACCTTGGCTTGTATTGGTTTGAGTTGGATTAGGTCCCTGAGATTTTAGTATTTATTTGTTACCACAGCATAGCCTGGCCATTCTCACTAAGGTGTTTCTGCCGTGTCTTACAACTGTATCCTCCCACGATTCCAGCATAATGTGATAAATAAATGGAAGAACTGGTTGGTACATATTGTATACCAACCACATGGTCCAATGGTCCAAGCTCATAACTTTACATAGGAGGCATCTGAGGTAAAGCCAGGTTAGATTTAATTGCCTAAAGTACTAAAGATCAAGTTCTTTCCTATCCCTTCATATAACTGCACTAATGGAAGATGAGAGCATTTGTGTGACACACTTGGATAAATTGTCATGTTTGATGGGTGACACATCCAAGTGTTTAGGCTGCCTCAGCTCCTCTCGGGCATGCTAGGGTCTAAAAGATCAATTTCTTCACACATATATCCCATCCTGTTTGGAAAGTCTAGCCCCAGTTCCCCACAGTTTATTAGCAACAGTTTCAAGATTAGAATCCAGGTGGCCTGGCATGCTATTTTACTATACTAGTTTTAAAAAATTCAATTGAGATGATTCAGATTCCAAAGTGTTTTGCTCCTGATTTAGCTACACTGATTGAATTGGGTACATTTTGAGTCTTGTCTCTTCATTTATTAAATAAGGGATTAATCTCTAAGGTTCTTCTAGCTCAAAAAAATTATAATTCTTTAAGAACGAGGAAATATACCATATGCTATGTAAACCTGAAACAAATCGAAATTGATATTTTATGATAATACAGTAAATCTGATCAAGGCAGACAGCCAAACAAGATGATGTTGTCCCCGAAGTGAATTCTATCCAGTTTGGCTGTTTATATCTATCACATACACTGAGTGATTAGGTAACCATAGCCCCTATGTGAGAAGTCATCAATCTGCAGTCAAGTGGTAGATTCTGAATGGAATGACCCACATCACAAGGATCATCACACTTATATATGTGAAAATCACATGTATATTAAGCTTATACATACCACTAGTTGCCAAGTGCTAGGACAAGTTGATTCAGATACTTACAAAGGAAAATTATTTAAAACAGTTAATTTAATATTGTTTAAAAAGCTAATGTTAGGACTTGGTAAAATTTCTTTCCATAAATATATTTTTTATTTTACTATCAAAACTTAATTCTTAATTACCACTTTTGAACTGGCAAAATATTTAAATAATTAAATGCACTACTATTTTAAGTGTTCATCCAGGATTTTTGTTGCCCATGAAAAGTTTCTCTGGGGGAGGGAGGAATAAAATTATTTTCCCTTTACCATCTTAGTTTAATGGGCTGTTATCCAGAAATTAGACTGGGAAAAGAAACAAGCAAACAAAAAAACCAAAACAGATTAACAAGAGAAATGCAAGCAGAAATTTAGTAACACATGCAGCGTGCATGCACATAGAAGCACTCTGTGATCAATAACTCAAAGAGGTGGTTACAACGCAGGCTTATCTATCATTTTAATGAAGAAGAATAATTTTGTAGAGCAGTGAGAAGACAAGAAAAAGGACTTAGAACTTTCAGGTTCAGCAAATTTGAGGAAGAAAATATATGGGGAAGCTAATGGTAAATAAAGACTGGTTTTAGCAAGTTTGTTATGTAGATTCATCCTGGCTAATAAGGGTCAAGAGTTCACTCCACTGATTAACTTCTCTCCTTCTTGCTAGAGAAAGGGGGAGGAATATCTTTCCAAATTTCTGTCCTGCTTTCAGGCTGTGGGTTTTCTTATATCTATTTTTTTCTCAATTGGCTTCAGCTCAAGATAATCAATATGCCAAAGTCGCATATTTTGGGGTGGCACATTCTGCTGATTTGTAGGCAGGCTAGTGATTTCACCCACGTTGAAAACCTACTGATATCATTTGTGCTCTTTTCTCAAATGCAGTCGGTAACCCCATTACACTTGTTACATATGACCAATAGATCAGGAGACTATCCCCTGTTCGTAGCACTTAATCAAAATGCTTATTTTGCTTTGAAGGAAATTTAAGATGGCTAATGTTTCTCTTCATGAACTAAAAGGCTGGTTTTAGTTGGTTGTATGAGCTTTAATTGAGACACATGAATTTCACATGTTATTATCTGTCCAGACAAGGATGTGCCACATGCCACTCTAAGGGGCCATCTCCTTCCTCTGGCAGCTTTATTCCCTCCATTCAGTGACATAAGCAGCTCTCACAGATGGAACCATGCTGGTGCATTGAGAGTTAATCCAATTAAAACAGCATAACTAAATAATAGAAAAAACGTTTGCTGCATATGGAGGGAAAATGACATTTGAGAACTCATTTATTAGATTGATGAACTGAGATATGTAGCTCAGTGTTTTCCTATCTGCTTGGCTGGTGGGGGGGGGGCTCCATTGCAGCACCAGTGACAGACTCTGTCCTGCCTCATTAAGGCAGACTTAATGCTGACTACATCTGGAGAATCTTGTATTTTTTGTGTTTTAAGTTCAGTGTGAAGACTATAACGTGTCTGTGAGATTTCTTCTGGATATTCTTTCTCAATATGCAAATAAATGTGGCCACAAAGTGGAAGTTT
The DNA here is from genome assembly GCA_004023965.1 of Spilogale gracilis. Lineage (NCBI taxonomy): Eukaryota > Metazoa > Chordata > Mammalia > Carnivora > Mephitidae > Spilogale > Spilogale gracilis. The sequence continues at coordinate 20,370 of PITA01010688.1, read as the reverse complement.
CTCATCCTGGCCTCCTGTGGCTGAGGCAAGCTTTATGGAAGTCTATTCCCATGGCCTACTCACTTTCCTCTTTTATTTTTATTTAGTTTTTTATATGAGGTTGATCTTTGCTACTTCCCTATACCCACCTTACACTGTAGTCACATTGATTTTTTCCCCACACTGCCTGACGAGTGGCTGTTCATTCATGATGGAGCTCAAGCATCTCCTCACCTGTGAGGACAGCTCCTAGCACGACAGCCATGGCAGTGCATAGCACTGCCTGAGTGCCATGACTCATGGTTTATTGCCTATAGTGTTATTTAGTTTTTCACCTGTTTTTGTTGTTTCTCCATTGGCCTTCTTTTAACTTTATATTTCCCTCCCTCTTATCACCCAGCTCTCCAGCTAAGTCCGTGCATCCTTTCCCCCTGAAGATTTAATTGGACCCTCCCAAGACATCGCTCACAAACTGGCCCAGCTCTAGGCTCCACTGGGGACCTCTGCTTTGTCATTTTGATTCCCAGGACCAGGCTTCTGCCTCAGTTTCTGATAAGTGTTACCTGTTCTCTTCAGTTTCCTTGTCAGAGGAGGTTACCCATGGACAAGCATCTGGCTGCATGGCTTGCTGCTGCTTAATCACACACATGGGCTCTTCCTGGTCCCTCAGACCATGTGCTCTGGTATATCGCACACTATCGAGACTGCGTAGTCTCAAAGACATGCTTATATGCAACTACCTTTGAAAGAGAAGTGGTCAGAGAATGGTCTTTCCTTCAGGTACTCTTGCATCTTGAAGTATAGTTTTTAAGTGAAAATAGTTCTAGTGCACTAGCCATAGAACGTCAAGTTAGAGAGGCAGCATGAAGTAAATGGAAGGTGCACTGAGGGAACACAGGGCTCAAGGTGGCTTGTAAATTCTGTCCAGTGGGTACACTTGAGGGAATGGGGGAATATCAGTCTAATCAACACTTCTATTTCAAGATGTAGAACTTCTGAGACTATCTCCCATTCAGGATGTCATTTAGCGGATGCTGAACATGTTTTCTGGGTTTCTATGGGTTTCCTGGATGTCCCAGATATCTGAATCTCAGAGTGGATATTAGGTTGGTGGGGTAATTTTCTTGTAGCTTGTGTTTTTTGCATCTTGGAATAAACCTCCATTACTGAAGGCAAACCATGAGCGTTTCTGCCTTGGGTTACGTAGGTGGAAAAGTGCATACTTACTGGAACCTTATGACCTTCTCTTGGCAATAAAGTACTCACAATTGCCTGAAACATGCTTGCTCTTGGCAAGCCCTATGAATGTTGGGCTCCACAGTGATCTAGACATGGATGGGGCCCAAGCTCCATCTTTCATCTTCCTGCTGTTGCTGCTCTAAGACAAGACAAACTATAGCTTCCTGTGGGTCTGAGGTAGTGTTTCAAGCCACCACCTCATGTAACACAGATAATATACAGATTTTTAAGTAAATATTGGTAGATCCAGACTCAATGAGGTCGCTACTGTCCAAGATACATTCTTGAACAAAGGTGAGTTTGCATCCCATAGATATGTGCCCATATGCAGTCTGTGCATGTTTCTATATTTATATTATAAATATAGGCTGTGTTTATACAATATAAAATATAATATTTGTAAAAACAGTATTTATATGATAAATTCTATGTGCACACACGTCTCCAATACTTTAGTCCTCAGATACTAGCTATCGAGTCTTATAATCAAACTCAGTTTCTTTATCTCAAGTTTTTCACAAAGGGGAATCAAATTTCTCGTTATTCAAAGCTTGTCCCAGGAAACCTTTCCACCCATGATATATGTAGACACAGTACTGCTAAGTATAGAGGCCATTCCTTGTCCATCCAAAGGATTTGTTGTGTTTTCTGGTGTCATGGTACCTCAGCTAAGCACTACTCAAGCATTATAAATGTAGCTACAGTTGTCAGGTGTTTCATTATGACAGTAGTTTTAATAATACTCTAAGGGGTACATTGAAAAAATACACATGCTTCTATATATAATTTCAGCTGAGGGGTAATACTGGATTGTAATTTTGCTTCTGATATGTGAAATACCCTTCTTTTGAGGCAGGAAATTTTGGTCTTAAGGAAGATATATCCCATGGTTTCTCCACAGCTGCCTTCAGTTTTTACGGTGTCATGATGCCATGTCTCATGTCCCTGACATGGAGTTTTTACTTCAGGAACACAAATGTGTGGTTTTATACATCTCAGCTAACTGGCCCTTGGTTTGCACCGTTTTATTACATTGGCTGGAGTGCTTGAACTTCTTCTTGTCTCCCAATATTCCTTAAGAATTGTCCCCAAACTCACTCCTTCTTGTTCCCTTTCTGGATTAAAGCCATGCGTATATGATTACTCCAGTCATCCCAGCACACTGCCAGCACATGTAGGAATGAGTGCTAGCTACAAGTCTTATGATTGCTTCAGCTTCTGCCATTTGGCCATGGCTTTGAGTCATTTCAGTAATTCAAGATTTATAATTAGGGTGGGGATGATGGAATGCTAATGGCTTAGGTCAGTGAAGAGGCTTTGGGAAATTGAGAGCTGGGCACTTTGGGAGCATCAGAAGAAAGTACCCTTGGAATTCCCCTTGCTGGTTCCTGGAAAAAGTTGGCAGTGATAATCTCATCTCCTCAAGGGTTTTAGCAATACATGAGCATCAACATGGGGACCACAGGAAAGGACAGGAGTAGATGATCCTGTGCACATGAGAGAACTTCCCAGAGAACTTCATCTCTGAATTGAAACAGGTACTTGCAAAACAAGGATGATTCATTTGAATGTGAGGGTCACCATGGTCCTAGCAGGTGATCTACCTACTCTCATTACATCAAAGATGGCACCCAGAAATGGAGAGTGAAGGAGGACCACCTGGAGTCTCTCTTTGCCCTTCATATCGTCTCTCCTCTTAATGCTGTGGCCTGCTATGTTGGTGTAGAACTCCTCTTTGTCATGTTATTTTTCTAGATTTATGAGCAAGTAGAAGTTGCCCTCAGTGTGTCCCTACCTTATCGAAAATGTCTTCTGTTGTCAAGCCTGGAGATGGTTTTCTCCTAGGGCATTAAAACTCTTGGTTTAGCCTTCTCTTGTGGTCTGAATATGCTTGGCTAAATATGCTAGTGAAATTTAGAAAGATTATCTTTTCCCAAGATAGTTTTTAAGCCTATCTAGTATCTTGCTTCTAAATAAGTCACATATTTGCCCTCTCTTTGCATGGGGCAATACTACTCAAGAATCCACACTGGAAGTAGGAGGTTATTATGAATTCTGAGTTAAGACAGCAATTAAATACATATGTATGCTGTTTGTATATATCATTGCAATCTTAGTATCATCCTATCACAAACTAATTTATTTGTTCCTAGTATTTGGCTATTTTCAAAGACTTTATTAGTCATCATCTGAATTTATATACATAAGAGCATTGTCAGATTCACTCACTTAACTGATATTTGTTGAGCACCAATTAAATTCCAGGCACTATTCTTGGCATTCGGGAGGCATCTTTAAATGATAACAAAGTTCTATGCTTTATAGGACTGACACTGTAGGTCAGAGAGAACAAAAAGAAAAACATAAAAAATATAAAAATTATATTATATTTTATGAGGTATTTAGTGTTATGGATATAAAAATGGAAGGAAATAAGTATAATCATGAATGCAGAATAAAAGGAAGATACGACTCAGAAAGCAACAGTTGAGCAAAGCCCTCAGGCAGTGAGGGAGATGGCTATATATGAGTCTGAAGGAAGAGTATTCTAGGCTAGGAGGACCACCAACAAGAAGGCCCTGGTGGGGATATGTGCCTGAACAAGAAGCAATCAGTATATCAGGTGGGGATGGAGTAAACAGGAGAGGAATACATTTTTTTTTACAACAGTTTTCAACTTCATAAATAATGAAATGCTTAAATACTAAAAACAGTCTTTAAATTGATAAAATAAATTTAAAAAACAAATACATTGATGAAAATGTATTTTAGAAATTAAAAAGGATTTTATCAGCTTGTTTTTAACTTAATACTAATAGACTTTAAAAAAAATATTTGATGTCTTAAAAGGCCTGAATCAAGCTTCCCTCTCCATTTTGTCTCTCTGTGCACTCCAACATGTACATCTTTGTCATATAAGCATAAACGTGTGTATATTCTTATATATGTATATTTCTCCTGACATTGAGAGCATGCCACTTGTCTAAAGATACTAACTTCTTGCATAGTGGCTGAGGCTATCTAATTATCTAATTTGTGTGGATGTGGACAGCTAAACTGAATAAAATTCACTACAGGGTTTAAATTACCTAGTATGCTGTCTGCAATGATTAGATCAACTCTGTAATTACAAAATAGTCGCTTCATTTGGGGCTCCTTCAACACCGTGTTGGCATCACATACAGCACAGTGAATTCTCCTGCTAAGAAAAAGTTAGAAGCATTAGAGCTGAAAGGATTCTTATAGATTATCAAAACCTCTGCATTTTATAGGGGAAGAAAGGGAGACTCACACACAATTCCATCAATGTAATTAATTATAACTCAAAACAACTTCTAGAATCTGAAATATTTTAACTAGTTGTCCAATCGGTGTATTGGAGAATATGCTAGAGCCAAAAACTTTGAATGTTGGGCTACCTGGCTTATGCTATTGCAAAGGTTTTGACATTTCTGGTGGGGGGAGAAAATGAGGAGCTGTTCCAGGCCTTAAGAAGAGGGTTAGTACTATGCTAATTGTATTTTAAAAGGATCACTGAGGCTACTGTGGGGATTGAATGGACCAAAGGGGGTTAAGGGTAAAAGCAGGAGATCAGGTAGAGAGCTATGGTAGGAATCCAGGGGAAGAAATGATAGCTCCAATCAGGGTTATAGCAGTGGGGGCATTGGGCAGAAGAATAGATTTTGGAAATATTTTGGAGCTGGAACCCAGAAGACTTTTGAGAAGACTGAATGTAGAATATGAGGGAAAGGGGTCAAGGGTAATGTTTTTGCTTGGGTTGCCATAATAAAATATTATCGACTGGTGGTCTCAACAACAGAGATCTCTTTTCTCACAGTTCTGGAGACTGGAAGTCTGAGATAAGGGTGCTGGTATGGTCAGGTGTGGCTTGCAGACATCTGTCTTCTTGCTGTGTCCTCATGTGATGGAAAGAGAGAACAAGCAAGCTCTTTGCTATCTTTTCTCAAAAAGGCACCAGTCCCACTATGAGGGCCCCATCCTCATGATCTCATCTAAACCTACACACCTCCCAAAATCTTGCTCTCCCAAATGTTATTACACAAAAAGTTAAGACATCAACATACAAATTTTTGAAAAAATAATTCAACCTATAGCAGGCGACACCAAAATTGGTGGCCTGAAAACCAAGAGAATGGAGCTGTAATCTAACAGGAGGGCTGTAAGGGAATGTATTTTGGGGAAGAGATCAAGAGTTCAGTTTTGGACATGTTGAATTTGAGACATTTTTAAGACTGCCAAGTAGAAAAGTCTGTAGGGAGTTGTACAGATTGTAAGGTTTTTAGGCGAATGAAAGAGACCCTAAGCCAAAATTATCCGTAGGATGAGCTTTATTGTCAGCACGAGTTTCAGGCGAGTTTCCCCGACTCAGGAGAGGAGAGTCAGGGAAGTTGTGCCTGGGTTGGGGAGTGTGGGGGTTTTTAAGTCTTATTCGTTCTGGGTCTGGATTTGGGTGGGTTTTTTCCCATATTAGGCAAGGGAACATCATGTCCCTAGGTGATTGGCTGAGGGTGGGGAAAGCCCAAACAATGGTGGGTAGACCCTGGCTGGAAAGTCCCAGATGGAAAGTTTCAGTTTTCCGCCTAGGTTTCGATGTACTGGAGATGATGTGGTGGCCATGACTGCTTTGGCGGGAAGATCAGCCATCTTGACCCAGTCTGTGATGTCCGCCATTTTGGGTGCCCCTGTCTCTCAGCCAGCCCAATATTCCGGCCTTTGTTTTATATAATGGTGTGAGGGGCATTGATTCTATTCTGACTACTTCCTGATGATGGTTGGACATCGTCATAGGGGAAGTCGGAGGTGGGCAGGCAAGAGCAGGGCGGTAGGAGGAGTTGATTTACTGAAACTTGTGCCATCTCTTGAAGGCATTCCTGTAGATATCTAACAAGGTAGGGAGCAACCGAGATTAGTAATAGGATTTAGCACAGGGGTCCCACTAGGGGGAGGAGCCAAGTTACCCAAGTGCAGGTGTCTAGACCTCATAGGTGGGAATCCTGGCGTCTCGACTGTATACGGTCTCTGAGTTCACGGATTTTGGAGGTGACTATGCCTGACTAGTTAACATAATAGCAACATTCTTCATTTAGGTAGAGGCAAGTGCCCCCTTTTCTGCTGTTAGGAGGTTTAAGGCTCGTCTGTTTTGTAGGGCGACGGCTGCAGGGCTGGTAATCTGTTTCTGCAGGGCGGTAAGGGAATCAGTGATCCATTCCGTGTCATCATTGAGTCCCTGGGAAAGCTGGTGATAAAAGTTTATTGAAGTTCTGAGGCCTGCCGCTCCAGTGGCAACACCGGCAGTCAGGCCTGCCCCAATAAGTCAGGCAAAGAAGGCTGCTCATCTGTTTTGGTGTGTAGGGAATAGGATAGACATGAAGTGACTGGGGGGATAGATGGTAGTGGAAGGAGACAGTAAGATGAAGATGAGTCATTGGTGGTTAATCATTGGTAGATTCCCTCTGGGCATGAAAGAAATATCCCAGGAGGGGTGCAGTAGGGGAGGGAGAAGACATTGATGGAGGAGTTGAAGGTGAGGATGTCTGGAATTGAGGAAAGTTTAAGAATACATATGGGTCCCCTGTGTGGACCGTTTGGTTAGTAATGGTGATGTTGGGTAGTGGCCACATTGTCGGAATGGGGATTCCGATGATCTAAAGCCCACTAGTCCCAAAAAGGAGAGAATTTCCTATGCATTTTGGGGAGGATGGAGTTCCTGGAGGAGGCCGACGCAGACTCTGGGGAGGGATTTGGAAGTAGGGGTTAAGGAAATCTCCAGGCAGGTGACCAAGGGGGTACAGTTGAGCTGTAGAAGGGGTGACCCAGTATCTCTTGGTTCCCAGGAAGTTGAGTAAAGTGACAGTATCTTCTCAGTATAGGGAAAGGGATGGGCTACAGAAGAGAAGATCATCCACACATTGGAGTACGGTACTAGCCTTAAGGGTATATTGTAGTAAATCTGTGGCCAGGGCCTGGCCAAAAATATGGGGGCTGTCCCGGAATTCCTGGGGAAGGACGGTCCATGCCAACTGTCCTGAGGCATGTGTGTCACTCCCAGGTGAAGGCAAAGAGATAGTAGGAGTTGGGATGTAGGGGAATGGTAAAGAAGGCATCCTTTAAGTCCAGCACCATGAAGTGAGAGGTTTTGGGTAGGATGTGGGATAGTAGGGTGTAGGGATCAGGGATGACTGGGTGGAGCGGGATTAAGGCTTTGTTAATGAGTCGCAGGTCCTGGACCAGTCAGTAGGCTCCCGAGAGTTTGTGAACAGGCAAGCTAGGGTGATTACAGAAGAAGTTAATAGGAATGAGGAGTCCCTGCCATTTTAGGCGGTTGATGATGGGTTTAAGGCCCTGCCAGTGGGCCAGAGAGATGGGAAACTGTGCCCTGAGGGGAACTGGGAATTGTTCTTTAGTTTTATTTTTACGGGGGCATGATGGGATACGACAATTGGCTTAGAGGTGTCCCATACTTTTGGGTCTACCGAGGGGAGGTACTCCAGGTGTGGGGATGGCGAGGTAGAGAGTAGGGGTAAAACGAGACATTCTGAGGTCGAGGGAAAGGGTAAGAGGCGGATGGTAGCTTGCAGTTTGTGAAGGATGTCACTTCCTAGTAGGGGGACCAGACAGGAGGGAATGACTAAGAAGGAGTGTGAGAAGGGAAACCCCTCCAGGCTGCAGGTAAGGGGAGGAGTTACCCTGGGTGAGGAGGAGGTCCCATTGATCCCCATAACAGTGACCGGTGAGGGTCGGGTTGGTCCCGAGTAGGATGGCAGAACTGAATAGGTAGCCCTCACGTCCAGCAGAAGGAGATGGACTTACCCGCTACCTGGAGCATGAGCTGAGCTTGGCCTGGGTGAGAGGGCTGACCGAGTCTGGGCTCCATCAGTCGTCCTCCAATCCAAGCAACTGGAGGTCAGGACTTACCGTCTCGGAGTTTCCCCCACGTAGAGGCACCGGGAATCCCCGAGGCTTGGGCAGTCTGATTTCCAGTGTCCCATCAGTTGGCACTGAGGGCAGGGTCGGGTTGGCTCCTTTGATTAGGACACTGATGATCCCAGTGACCCTCGGCCCCACATTTGAAGCAGGACCCCGAAGGGGTATGGTTAGTTCTTCCTTTTTGTTGGCTCCCAGAGCAGGGCTGCCACCAGGGCCCGGGTCTGCAGCGGAACCTTGTGCTGGAGCCTGGCCTGTCGCTTAAGTTCAGCCGCCTCCTCTCGGGAGTTAAAGACTTTAAAGGCCATTTTCACTAGGTCAGAGATGGGGGTTTGTGATCCCTCCTCAGCCTTTTTTAGTTTTCTTTCAATGTCTGGCACTGATTGGGAGATAAAATGGGTGGCCAGGATGGTGGCCCCTGCCGGTGAAGCCGGATTGAGGCGAGTGTACTGAGTTAGTGCCTCGGTTAACCGGTTGAGGAACATGGCCGGGTTTTTGTCAGAGGTCTGGATAATTTCTCTCTGATTTTGTCATAATTGACCACCTTGTTGGAGGCTGCCCACATGCCGGCAGTGAAACATTAGACCATGCGGTCGCGACACTAACAGCCATCTTGGCCATTCTGATAGTCCCATCTGGCTCTATGGCTGAGACCACCTGAGCACCAGCAGGCATGGTGGGGTCAGTGAGGTGGACCTGATCAGCATGTTTTCGGGCAGCAGACTGAATGCGTTCTCTCTCTTCTAGTAGTGAGGGTGGTAGTTTGGACAGCATGGAGGTCGTGCCAGGTAAGGTCGTAAGTCTGAGCTTGATACTGAAATTCTTTGATAAAATTGTCTGGGTTGGCGGAGAAGGAACCCAGACGCTTCTCTGTTTGGGAAAGGTCTTGGAGAGAGAAAGGTGCGTGGACCCAGACAACCCCTTCTGCCCCTGTGACCTCCCATAGGGGGCAGACTAAGTCTGGAGAGGGGTTATGGGACTGGGTGTGAGTGGAGATAGGAGGGAATGGAAGGGGGGTGGATTCCACTGTGGCATTCAGTTGGGGGGTTTCAGGTGTGGTAGGGGTGAGCGGGATAGGGGTTGGATGAGGGTTCTGCTGAGGAATGAGGGGTACAGGAGGCTAGGGTAGAGGAGGAGGTAGAAGAGGGGCCCTTACTGGGGGGCTAGATAAGTTTTTGGGACGTGTGGAAAGGGGAGATGTGGGGGGTAGGGATCCTTGGGAGTTGTAGACTGGAAGGTCGGAGGAGGAGATTGGGCAAGGAGGACCTGAGATGTAGAGCAGCGAGAGCATAGGGAAGGGCGAGAGTGTAGGGTCCAAAAGGCCCAGACATAGGGAATATCAAACCGTTTGCCTTGGTGTCCGCAGAGATTGTCGAGATCCATAAGGATCTGGTAATCAAAGGTGCCCTCGCGGGGCCATTGAGATTGGTTGTCTAACTGATATTGGGGCCAGCAATGGTACAGTAGTGTATGAGGCACTGCCTGCACAGGTCCTGGTCCAGCTCTAAGGTCTTGAGATTGGCCAGAAAGCAACCCAAGGGTCAATTGTTTTTGGATCAATTTTGGTCTGGGAAGTTCCCATAGCCACCTCACCTACCAGTTCAGACCACGGAGGAAAGCTTCCCTTCGTCTGTGTGATGGAATGCAGACTGAGAAAGACAGGTGTAGCTACCAGAGAATGGGGACGTCTCCCGATTCTTTGGAGCTCCAGAGGCCACCTGGTAGCTGGAGGGGGGTCCGCGTCAGGCAGGGCATCCCGCAGGAGGCTTGGGGCTAGGAACACTCACCGCAGCTCCGAGAAGCGGTTCCAAGTCTGCATGGGGAGAGAAGAGAGCCTCCTCACAGAAGTGGGGGCTCGATCTCCTCCTGGGTTTCGGCACCAAATGTAAGGTTTTTTAGGTGAATGAAAGAGACTCCAAGGCAAAATGATCCGTAGGATGAGCTTTATTGCCAGCATCCTCAGGCGAGGTTGCGCAACTTGGGAGAGGAGAGTTGGGAAAGTCGTGCCCGGGTTGGGGAGTATGGGGGTTTTTTAAGCCTTATTGGTTCTGGGTCTGGATTTGGGTGGGTTTTTTTTTTCCATATTAGGCAAGGGAACATCGTGTCCCTAGGTGATTGGCTGGGGGTGGGGAAAGTCCATACGAGGGTGGGTGGTCCCTGGCTGGAAAGTCTCGGATGGAAAGTTTCTGTTTTCCATCTAGGTTTCGATATACTGGATATGACGTGGTGGCCATGGCTACTTTGGCAGGAAGATCAGCCATCGTGACCCAGTCTGTGATGTCCGCCATTTTGGGTGCCCCTGTCTCTCAGCCAGCTCAACACAGATGAGTTTGGAGGATGGAAGAAAGTTCTAGATAAAGCAGTAAACTTGGGAGATGCTGACATAGAGATAGTATTTAAAACTATAAGCACTGGATTAGGATTACTTAGAGACTGTGTTAGTTTGCCAGGGCTTCAAGTACAAAGTACCACAAACTGGGTGCCTCACACAACAGAAATTTGTATTGTCTCACAGTTCTGAAGGTTGGAAATCCAAAGATCAGGTGTCAGCCAAGTTGGTTCCTCTGAAGCTTGTAAACAAGAATATATCCCACGGCTCCTGGCTTCTGGTGTCTGTTGGCAATCTTTGTTGTTCCTTGGCTTATAGCACATCATCCTGATTGCTGACTTCATGCTCATGTATGTGTCTGTGTCCAAATTTCTCTTTTGTATAAGGCCATCAGCCATATTGGATCTTCCAGAATGACCTCATCTTCACTAACTATATCTACAGCAACCCTATTTCTGAATAAAGTCATATATTGAGGCCCTGGGGATTAGAAATTGAACATGAATTTGGGGGGAGGGCATAATTCAACCCATAATAGGATTGAAACATGTATTTTATAAAGAAAAGAGGTTCAAGATCTAGGAAAGGAAATTGAAAATCAGTGAGGTAAGGAAAAAAACCTAAGAGATGATTTTATTCTGGATTCAAGGGAAAAAGTAGATCTTACATGCACCTATTAAGATTAATTGATCAACATCAATTTATACTTACCTAAGGTCCAGAAATATCAGGATCAATTCTTTTGCCACTAGTTTATAACCATAATAGTTTTTATGACCATAATGAATACTTAGTGTTATAATGTTTATTGAGAAAATAATCAGCCACTGGGTTTTCTATCCCATGACTTATAGTTTGACCCTCAGGATGCTTCACTGCTCTGGGGTGCCTCTGTTTATTTCTCCCATAGAAGGGTAAACTCTTTGAATACAGAGACTGTGCCTTCTGCTCCTCTCTGTTTCTCACAGTGTCTAGCACATACCACATAGTAGACACGCAAACAGACACTTGTTAATAGATTTCTAGTATGCAAATGTGTGCTTGCTAATATACTAGTTCACAAGTTCTTTTAATCTTGTTGTAAGTATATTATTTTGTCATAAAAGACATTACTCATAATTTGGAAGACAGGCTAAAAACATCAATTATAATTCTAATATTAGAAAACAAATTCTTCTAGAATTTTATCATTTTTTCCAGTAAATTTTTTTTATCCTTGATTTTTTACATAGCTTCCATTGTCTTTTTTCCATCTGCATATGTCTTGCCTTCTTTAATAGATTCAGCAGCTCTTTCCCTCCTCCTCTCTCTGTTCCCAACTCACAGAATTTGAATTTGTAATAGTCACTCATAGTGAACTAACAACCTGATTCCCATACTCACTTTGAAGAAGATTTCCACTCTCATTCCCCATCCCTTGGATAGTGCCATATCTATAACTCTCTCTTGTGATTTTAGCAACAAATCAACACTTTGCTAAAATCAGGTGAAATTCAAGATGATGTTATCAGGGCCTTATTGATAAATAAAGTTCAGAGAAGCAGTCTCCCCATTTAGACCAAGTACTAACTTTAATGCATCAGAAACACTGCATCTTTGGTCTTGTCTTTCAGCACCATGGTTCAGTGCAATGACTGGGAATCAAGAAAGTCAGAAAAAGGAATTAGGCAGCAAGCCTGGATCACTACAACAAGCAGCAACAGAAACGCCTTTCATGAGAAGCAATTTGGGAGAATGAAAGGAGGTGGGAGAGGGTAGGAAGTAAATATTTTTCTTTTTAATGAATGTCAGTTGTTTTATTTATCAGAATGTGCCCACTGAAAGTGTTTTGAGGTTTTTGTAACTATAATGATAGACTACAAATTAATGACTATTTACCTCAAATCCTGGCAAAATAAGTAAAATATCATTGAATGCATTTCTGTCACTAATTGAGCCACACTTTGGACAGAATACCCAACACAAAAATGTCTTTCAATTTGTCATATGAAACATCCTCCAAATCCATAGCAACAAAGTTTCACATACATGCCAAAACTCTCACAGTAGACTTTAATTCAGTTCACTGTTGGCAGAGAGAGATAATTATTTTCTTCTAAGAGCAACCATAAAAGTTTCTAGGTGATTTTCTTAGAAATATTTTCTCCATACCACTATGAAAACTAGGGAATGTTTAACTATTGGGATAGATTGTTAAAAGTGATGTATATGTGGAAAACATTTTAAGCATTTAGAGGAGGTCATAATATAAAGTGATAGAGTAGTAGAGAGAGGAAAAAAGATCATCATCAACAACAACAAAATTAAATAGAGTCCTGGTGACCTGTTTCACAGTATTCCTTTGGAATATCAGAAAGTATAATATATATGTAACAGAGTCCCAGAAGGAGAAGAATAAAAGAGAGAAAAAACACAAGAAATAATTTGGCCGAACTTCCCCTAAACTTGGTAAAATCATAACCATTAAAAACATTAACTGGGACACAAAAAGAAAGTCACACCAATGTACATTATGTACTGTTGCAAAGCAGAGGTTTTCAAAAACCTTTGAAATCATAAAAATAGCCAGAGAGACTTTTTATACAGGGCAATGATGATAAGAACAGTATCTATAATGTGCTGAAAGAAAAAGATATATTGTCAACTCAGAGACTATATTCACTGAAGACAACCTTTACAAAAGAGGGTGAAATGAAAACATTTTGAGATAAAGAAAAGCTGGCAAAATTTCTTGCCAAAAGACCTGTACCACAAGGAATGCTAAAGGAAGTCTTCAGGTGGAAGGCAAACAGCATTGGATGGAAATTCATATGTACAGGAAGGAATAAGGGGTTTGGGAAGTGGTAAATACATTGGTAAGTATAAAAAACAATTTAAATTTTTTTATGGACAACCGATAGCTTAAAGCAAGAATAAAATATTCTCTTGTGGAATTTATAGCATAGATATAGGAAAAAATTATCAGTAGCACAAAGGATGGGATATAAATAAAATTATATTGGTGAAAGGTTATTATCTTTCAGCTAAAGTGATACAATTTTAATTCTAAATACACTATGGTAAGCAAAGGATGCATATTATAATCCCTTAAGAAACAAATAAAACAATAATTAATACAAAGAATTATCGTGAAAAAGCCAAAAGAGAAAATAAAATAGGACACTAAAAATTAAAAAACAAAAAACAAAAAAACAAAAGCAGCTTTGATTTCACCTATAGCTTTTCCCTTTCTCCAACACCTCATATCCAATTGTTAGGGGGATCCTTCCGGCTTCACCTGCAAACTATAGTCAGAGTCTATTTTTTGCCACTTCCACTGTTACCCACCTCACTATCTTCTCTTGGTGTCCCAGATTCTGTCCTTGCTTTCAGTGAGTCATTCTTAGCACAGAAGCCAGTGATGCTATTAAATCCTAAAGGCCTTGCAGTGGCCCACAAGGCACTACAGGCTCTGGCCTCAAGGCTGGTGTCTACCCACAACATTTCTCCTGTTTTTCTCCTGTATTTCTCCCTTTCACTTCTTCTCCTTCAGCCACACCGGACACCAGACATGCTCGTGCCTAGACACACTTATGCTCAGTGCCTTTGCACTGGCCATTCTATCTAAATAGAGTTTCTAGAGCTGTTTACAAGGCTAATTCCTTACCCTCTTCTGAGTTTGCTCAAATCTTAACCACTTGAGACTTAGTTTGATCAACCTATTAAAAATCACAATACTATGTATACTATCCTGATCCTTTATTAAGCTTTTCTATTCTCCTCTCTATTCCTTTCTTTTCTTTTTCTTTGGTCAGCACTTAACACCTTCTAGCATATCATGAAATTTATTTACTTGTTATATTATTGTTTATCTTCCCCTAACAAGAGAAAGTTCCGTAAAGACCTTTTTCTGTTCATTTGATCATCGTAATTTATATGCCAACCACATAGAGCAGATGCTCAGTAAATAATTGTTGATGAAATAATAAATGAATAAGGAGGAAGAACTAGCTGTCTTGCCATTGAGAATATATGCATTTATTTTTGTTATAGTACAGTGTCTGGACATGGTTCAGTAAAGATTTCTGGGCTCAGTTTTATGAGAGTTATTATGTGTGGGCCCAATAGGAGTGTCACTTTCCCTACTCAGTTACAAATGTAAGTGAGAGATAAACCTAAAGATAAGATGAAGACGAACCTGTTTTTATCACTGATATGACAGACATTACTTTTAGAAATTATAAGACTGATATTGCTGAACACGACTTTTGACTTAGGACACTGTTTTCTAATAGGGAAGAACCCCACAAACTGACAGACTCCTCAGCCTGGCACAGGCAGCACTATAACCCTCTTGGGTAGATTCCATGTTTGGAAACTTAACAGAAGAGAAAGAATATATGTTCTTTTGTTTGGTCTCTAAAGAAAGAGAGAGAGAGTGAGAGCATGGAGGGCTGACATAAGCATTCCTTGTTTATTTTTTTTCAAAGTCAGCATTTGAAAAATAATCTCTCCTTCCTTTGGGAGAAACAAGAAGGAGTTATAGGAAATCTGGGAGTGTACTAATAGACAGCTTCTCTTGTGGAAGAAAACAAAAGGAGTGAGGGAGAATTATATCCTTCATATCTAAGACATAAGCCACAATGAACCGTCAATGTGAGGA
This sequence comes from Spilogale gracilis, assembly GCA_004023965.1. Lineage (NCBI taxonomy): Eukaryota > Metazoa > Chordata > Mammalia > Carnivora > Mephitidae > Spilogale > Spilogale gracilis. The sequence goes on along the minus strand of PITA01010688.1, from coordinate 5,236 downwards.
AAGCATTTGATTCTATGGTCTTGGACAAACTCACCAAGGAAGAGAATGTAAAGAAGGCAGAGCTCAGGTCAGAAGCTTGAGAAACCATCAATACCCAGAAGTAAGTGTAACAGACTAAATTATGTCATCTCCCCCCACCCTATCCAGATGTTGCATCCCTAACCCCTAATGTGCTTTATTTAAAGATGGGGTCTTTAAGGAGGCAATTAAGGTTAAAAGAAATCATAAGGTTGGGACCCTGATATGAAAGGACTGGTGTCCTCATAAGAAGAAGATGAAACACCAGAGCTCTCTCTCCACAAACACACAGAGGAAAGGCCCTGTAAAGACACAGCAAGTATGTAGCTATCTGCAAGCCAGGAAGAGAGCTCTTGTCAGAAATAGAATCTCCTGCCACATTGATTGTGGTATTTTAGCTTCTAGAACTGTTAGAAAGTCAATTTCTGTCTTCTGTTGTCTAAGGAAGCCAGTCTGAGGGTTTCGTTGTGGCAGTCCTATCTAAGACAGGAGTGTCATAAGCTGGCTAGTAGAGGAGAGGAAAGAGGTGCACATAGGCAAGGGCATGCCACAGAAACTAAGGGCAAAGAGTATTTTCACAAAGAAGGTGCAGTCAACAGCTTCAAATGTGGCTGAGAGTTCAAGTGGTATGAGGACTAGAATGTCCGCTGATTGATAACTCGAGTAATTTTGCTGTTGTGTGGATTAATGGAATGGCTGGCAGGGTGGGATCGGGAAACAAACATAGACAACCACTCCAAGAAGTTGGTTTGGAAGCTCTGCTATAGGCTGGGAAGAATGGAAAGGCCAAAGGGAGGATAGCAGTGGGGAAGACCCAGAGGTAGGTGTTAATTTGATGAGTTTACGGGCAGTAAACAGCCAGACCAGCCTGATCAAAACAGGGAACCTACTTAAGGGTTGACAGCCACATGGTTGGATAGAATAAGGCTAGATTGATTGTCTTTAATCCTCAATGGAGAGCATTTTATTCAATGGAGAGGGAAATGGATAGGCTCAAAAGGTTTTTGACAATTTAGGGTAACATTCATTAACCACTTATTGTCAGCTGGTAACTGTTGTAGGTGATTCAGAAATTAATGGGTAAAATATGCATATATATTTTTTCATAAAATTGAAATAATATTCATTTTTTTATAACTTGATTTCAAGTTACAAAATGATCATAAGGAATGTACTCAAATTAGTTAAATAAAACTATGGGGGTGGGCGCCTGGGTGGCTCAGTGGGTTACAGCCTCTGCCTTCAGCTCAGGTCATGATCTCAGGGTCCTGGGATTGAGGCCCACATTGGGCTCTCTGCTCGGCAGGGAGCCTGCTTCCTCCTCTCTCTCTGCCTACTTGTGATCTCTCTCTGTCAAGTGAATAAATAAAATCTTTAAAAAAAAATAAAATAAAAAAATAAAAATATGGAGGTGCCTGGGTGGCTAGGTCGTTAAGCGTCTGCCTTTGGCTCAGGTCATGATCCTGGAGTCCCAGGATGGAGCCCTGCTGCAGCCTCCCTGTTTGGCAGGAAGCCTATTTCTCTTTCACTCCCCTGCTCGTGTTCCCTCTCTAGCTGTGTTTCTCTCTGTCAAATAAATAAATAAATAAATAAAATCTTTAAAAAATAAATAAAAATATGTATTGCAAAAATTCATGTGTAGTCATAGTGAGGATAGATTCTCCCAGAAATATGAGAACAGTAAACAGTAAACAGTGCCTATAAACCAAATACTCTGGACTGGTTCATTCAGTCCCCCTTGCATTATACTTCTAGAAAACAAATCAGAAAACAAAAAAACTACACCGTCTTTCTCGCAAACCAAAAGCTAAAATTCTGGTTGAGAAGCAGGTTCTTCCAGTTAGGTTTATTTGCACGAGATATGAGAGGCAGAAGTGAAGTGATGTTATCTTTTACAGCTCTGTCAAGCAGTGTTCTAGAAATGTACAGATTTAATGTATCAGCTTTCCAGTGTCTGTTCTTCAATTTCTGTTTCTGAGAAAATATCACAGGAGCAGAATCGCCTCATTTTGTCTGTCAAAGCTCTAGCTATAACCTTAGAGGGAGTAGCTTCCTGAGTTTGTTGGTTCCAGATCTTGTTGGAAGCCACTCCAGAAAGCTTAGACTAAACCAGGGATAGGAAAATTTTTCTATAAAGAACAAAATAAATATTTTAGGCTTTGCAGACCATACAACCCTCTGTTGCAAGTGCTCAACTCTGCTATAGTTCGCAAATAGCCACACAACATATATATAGATTGGCATGGTTGTGTTCCAGTAAAACTTTATTTACAGAGACAGGCAGCAGGAATGAATTTGGTCTATGGGCTATAGTTTGCTACCCTGTGGCCTATACCCTCTCCTTTAAACTTTCCAGTGATTTTGGAGCACCTAATACACTTTGTTAATAACACTTCTACTGAAATAGTATGCAGAGTAGTTTTTGGTTCTTGTATTGAACTCTGATTAATACAGTTATAGGGCTGCAAAACAGTGAGGAAGGATTCAATTACACCACAGTAACAACAGTTCCCAAATATCAGTGACTTAACATGGTAAAAGATGATTTCTCATTCACACAAAGCATCTAAGGCAGGTCAGCAGGGCGTACTGTCCCATCTCCTTACTCGCCCGGCACTGAGAGAGCACCCACCTGCAAAGTATTGCTGGTCTCCCTGACATAAAGAAAAAGGAGAACATGGAAAATCACACACTGGAGTGCCTGGGTGGCTCAGTGGGTTAAGCCTCTGCCTTCTGCTCAGGTCATGATCTCACGGTCCTGGGATTGAGCCCTGCATCAGGCTCTCTGCTCAGAGGGGAGCCTGCTTCACCTTCTCTGCCTGCCTCTCTGCCTACTTGTGATCTCTCTCTCTCTGTCAAATAAATAAATAAAATCTTAAAAAAAATCACACACTAACTCTTAAAATTTAGAAATGACAATGTCACTTACGTTCCTATTTGGCTAAGGTAAGTCACATGGCTCTGCCTAATTCAAGGGATAGGGAAGGGCAAGCCTATCATGTGAGAGAAAAGGGAGAATCAGAGTATTCTGGAACAGTTCTAATGACTCCTGAAAGTTGAATATCCAGAGAGTATAACAGGAGGGAAATTCTGGATCCAACTGGGCCAGAAGATGTTTGCGTAACATTATACTACGTTTTGCTGTCCACAAGGTTTAGTTGCATTACAACTGTCTACCCCATTTGTTATACTTGTGTGAATAGGAGATAGAAAGCCTCAGATGACTCAGTTTAATCAGAATAATAACAGTGAGAAATACTTTGGAAAGTGCATGAATTCTTTGATGCCACGGGTTACATAGATTCACTGACATGAGTTCATGTAGCTCTCAACAATGCCTTGCTTACAGGAGGAAAGCAGTTTGGAGTCTGAGAAAACATGATTTAATCTCTGCAGAATTCTTTCTGTAGTGCACCTTCTGTCATCATATTTTTGTTATTGTCCTATGAAAGCAGCAGTAGTAATGCATTTGGTTTTGGGCTCTGAAACCAGACTGAGTCTGAATACTGTCTTTAAAACTGACTGATAGAGTGTCATTGAGCATATTATGTAACCTCTTTTGCCTACATTTCTATAAAATGGGTTGAATAATAGTCACTATTTCATGGGTTTGGTGAAAGATTAAGGGAACAGAACCTGGTTATTGTAGCAGCTGAAAGATATTTCTCCTCCTCCCCTCCTTCCTGTCCTCCCTCCATGGCTTTATAGTGAGGATTATAAAATAAAATGTGTATAAAAACATTCCCTGTTAACCCTAAAGCATGCCATAAATGTTATCAAGGGACACATTAGAAAACCCAGGGAAGCTAACTGACTTGTTGAAGATCCAATTGGTCTCAAAGTCACACAAGAACTCCAGAGGTTCTTTGTGCCTCCATGATGTATCAAATCCTTCCAATTGCCTTGCCAGGCAAGGTTGGAGTCTTTTCCTTCTACTTAGCTTTGCAGTACTTTTATTTAGCCAACTTTCATATTTTCTCCTCTCTGTGCCCATTTCCTCTCCAGCACTGTTATTCTCCAACTCCCAAAAGAAGGGGTTAGTTCTGACACCTCCAATCAAGTTCCTGAGAATGTGGATCCTCCCTCTCCTGGCTTCCAGCGATGAAAGGACAGGGGTACAGGTGTCTCAGAACTGGCTCTGCTGTTGGGAGCCCTCAGGGAGGCTCAGTCCAAGTCTGAGCCAAGCAGCTCTCATGCCTAGGGACTTAGCCCAAAGCCGAATTCATGAAGAACCTCTTCAATAGAACCTGTGATGTAGCTCACTCTCCACAACTCATTCTGAAGCCCTTGAGATGAGTTGGCTCTCAGCCATGTGACAGCATTCCCAGCCCTCATACCACATCACGGGCTCAGCCTGAGTTTTCAAGCAAGAGCTTAAAAACCATGGGGCTCCTCCCTGCATCAGAGCCCCACCTTCCAAAATTCCTGCCTGACTCCACACTGGTGCCACAGCACCCCAGGCATCTCATTATTAAGTACTTAGAGCTGAAATAGGAATGTGACATTCATTTCCATCCCATCCAGGATACTTGAGCTCAGAAGGGTGGGTAAGATCACTATTTGTTTAGAAGAAGAGGATGAAATTTGTGGGTGGTTCTGTAATTTCAAGACGTGGTACAAAGGTGCTCGGGAGATGAATTTCAAATAAAAGAGCAGAAAAGAATTTCCTGCGTGTCATTTTAAAAGCCTTGATGCTAATAGGAGCCAGATTCATCCTTTGATATTTTCTAGCTTGCTGAGTAAACAAATCATAAGTTTTCCACAACGATTATATGCATGCTACTGGTGTGCCTCAGCGTCTGACCTATTTTGCAGGTTAACATTAGAATCGGCGAAAACCATGCTGGAGCACCAGCATCCCAGCTAGGTCCCTGGCTCTGTGCGCATCCCGTGGGGTTGCGATGGTGTCTGTTGTGGGAGACTAGACTGACATCCCACCGGAAGTCTATTTAAGTATTATTATTATTTTAAAGATTTTATTTATTTATTTGACAGAGAGCACAAGTAGGCAGAGAGGCAGGCAGAGAGAGAAGGAGAAGCAGACTCCCCGCCAGGCAGGGAGCCCAGTGTGGGGATAGATGCCAGGAGATCCTGGGATCATGACCTGAGCTGAAGGCAGAGGCTTAACAACTGAGCCACCCAGGCATCCCAACTTAAGTGGTATTATTTCCTTGTTTTTCTTTCCTTCATATTCATTTTATAACTTTTGTTTTCCTCT
>PITA01010687.1:54746-70511 GCA_004023965.1 Spilogale gracilis | reverse complement strand
GGGGGGGGGCCTCTGCGGAGCCAACTTGCCCCGCCCAGCCTTTTGAAGTGTATGTGTGTACTTAATTTCATGGTCTTATGATCTCAAAAATATTTAAACATATATTCGAGTACTGTGAATACATGAATATTTTCGCCACAATGCACAAGCACATAACAGAAGGCTTCCCGTCCCTGTGAGTGTCCCCCACTGCTTACCGTCCTCAGCCCTCGGACAGGTAGCTCGCAGACTTCTCCCCGCATATTATATTATATACACAAGATCTCCATGCACAGAGACGATGTTCTTCAGTAATGTAAATAGGAGCCTACTAGATATAGCTTAGGTTTTAGAATTTACTTGTTTCTGCAGAAGCTTTGGGGATCTTTCCACACTATTATATGCAATATAATGTGTTCCTTCATCTAGCGGCTCGCCGCTGTTTCTGGTTTTTTGCTGTTGCAAACAGTGATGCTGGGAACATCCCGGATGACCCTGCTCTCTTGGCCCAGCCCAGATGTCCCCTTAGTCTCCAGGTGTGTGGGGCCCACCGGGCTGAGAGGAAGGGTCTGATGCACACGCACACACACACACACACGCACGCACACACGTGCACACACACGCACACACACACCCATCTCCGGTAGGAGGGGTAGAAGGCCTGGTCCTTCCTTTGCGAGAAGCCGAATGCTGAGCCCAGGGGCAGCGTGTCCAGCCCTGTGCTGGTCCCCGGTGCGGAAGTGTTTCAGTGGGGGACAAATGAAGGAAACCTTCCCCACCCCCCCAGAGAGCCCCAGCCAGGCCCAGAGGACAAACTCCAAACCCAGCCGTAGAGCCCAGACGCTGGGGCGGCAGGAGTTCAGGGAAGAAAGCAGTCCGGGACCCAGATCCATCGATGAACGAGGAAGATCCTGACACTGGCAGATGGCTTGACAGGCTTCCTGGAGGAGGAGGTAGACTGCACCGAGCGGGTCTCCTGGGCTTGTGCAAGCGGGAACATCCGGCTTTGCCTCCAGGCGCCCTTGCATATGAAACAGGAATCATGATTGGCCTGAACCCAGAGGGCTGTCGCGATGACCCCAGTCGTTTATGATGGGGCCTGGCACAAAGTGGCCGCTTGACAAAGAGCCATTTTGTGATTATTTTCATCAGTGGGGACGGAAAGGCCGGAAACCTGGAGGGGGGAGCAGGCCTGATCTCTGAGGCCGCACCTCTCCAGGAGCTCGGGAGCGCGGCGCAGCAGCACAGGCGGGGCCCACCTAGGACCCGCACCAGCACCTCCACCCAGGGCCCCATCCCGAAGACCCAGTACAGGACTGGTGGAATCCAGGCGCAGTGAAGGCTCGGGATAGGAGAAGTAAGTGGGTAATCATTTCCCAGTCTGGGCTTCTATTGTCTCATCTATACAATGGGAAGGCAGTGGCTGGACCAGGTCCCTGGAGGCCCAGGTCTCTGCGGCTGTCTCTGAGCTAGCGGTCCAGGGCAGAAAAGGGCTGTGGAGAGTAGAGTAGGTCTGCCTTTGGGGAGAACCGGCCCCTGCAGAGGGAAGGGTGGCAAGAAGCTGGGATAGGACAGACCATGTCCCTCCCTTCTTACTGCCCCACAGGTGACAGCTCTCCACTCCCTGCATGAGGCTGGGGCTGACAGACAAGAAGGCTCCAGAGCCAAGCTGTCAGCAAGCGCCCCCTGCCACCTTTGTGTGGCTGATTTGCATAAAATTTACATAAATCTGCATGATTTAGGAAGCAGTCCTGCTCATCTTGGGCAGTCCAATTCACTGTGATTTTATGAGCTTTGAAGCAGCCCTTTCTTCTCCTGCCCACTCCCCCTCCTTCCCTTCCCCTGAGTCTGACCGTCAGGTCCCACTGCTTCTGCTCACCTCCCGCAGGCTGGAGGATGGGCCCCCACGCTTGCCCCCAAAGGGAGAGCCCCCTGAGCGGCGAGTGTCGCTGCCCGGCCCGGCCCTCTAAGGGGCCTTCACAAAGGCGTTCTGGAGACTCTGAGAAAGCTCTAGGTGCGTCACCGAGAGTGAGTCAGGCCAAAGTGACCAAATTCTTTGTCCTGACAGGGCACCACAGTGCAGAGCGTGTCTAGGTACTTTGGACACTTTGCCCCTGGTCTTACCAACACCAGACTCCTTTGGGTACAAGTGGCTTTAACTCAACTCCAACGGGCTTAAGCAAAAGAAAAAAAAAAAAGAGGGGGGGAGATTTATTTGCTGATATAACTGAGAAATCCATGATAAATGGACTTCAGGCACAGCTGGATCTAGAGGCTCAGTTGCTCTCATGAGGATGTTGTCTCTATGCTCTGCGTCCCTTGGTGTCGGCTAAAGCTGTCATCGCCCCCGGAAGCTCCCGTGTCATGTCCTACCAGCTCCAAGTCTACCCTTGGTCTTAGCCAAAGGGCCGAGAAGCAATATGCTAGCTCCACATCCAGGAGAGTCAGGGCTTCTCTCCACTGGCTCCGTTTCAATTGTAGAACAGTCTTTCTGGGTCAGCTGGGGTTGCATACCCAAAGCAGAAGCTGTCATGGTGACCCTCTCGTGTGTGTGCGTGTGTGTGTGCGCGCGCATGTGTCTCATTGCCCAGGCACAGGTTACATGGCCACCTGAGGCTGGGACAGAGCTCTGCAGGGAGTCTTCTTCTCCCTCTGACCTTCTAGCTCTGCAGGGAGTCTTCTTCTCCCTCTGACCTTCTCCCCTCTCATGCTCTCTGTCTCTCTCTCTCTCTCTCAAATAAATAGGTAAGACCTTTAAAAAATAAAATAAAATAAAGCTGGGCAGGCAGAGAGAAGGCAATAATTCCAGGCACGAGAAGCCTCCATTTTAACACAATCCTTTATCGGTTGCAGGCGGTGCATCCCATCAGAGGCCAGAGTTGCTGAGTCTGCCCTCCAGCCTCAGACAAGCTCAGCACTTGCCCCCCACACAGTGCCTGTGCTGCCCCGTCTGGACGGAGGCTGGAGCTTAGACCTGGGCCTCCAGCCCTGCATGCACTCTATCGCCATCCACTCCCTCCCTGTTTTAAGAACCAGAAGACTTGAGACCCAGAGAAGGTAAGCAACTCGCTCAAGGTGGCAGAAGCAGCAAATAGCCATGGGGTCTGAACCTCCGAGACCTGGGTGCGTTATTACTGTGCCCCTTCCTGCTTCTGCGCCTCAGTCCCACCACCTGCACAATGGGCAGAACATCACCTGCGCGTCACGCTGCCAGAGCTGTGGGGAGGGTCAGACAAGACCGTGAAGGACAGAGAGCTTCACAAAGTGTCCTGTAGGCTGAAGCCCTTGTCCTCAGTGCCGGGAGGAGCAGCGGGAGGCAGGAGGCCACAGCCCCGGGAGGCCCGGGTAGAGAGAACGCGTGGAGAGATGGTCAGCTGTGTCTTCCACTGCAAAGAGCAGGAGGAGTGGGAGAATGGCCTTCAGGGGTGGAGGCTGGGGGTTAGCTGCCCAGGCCTGAAGGTAGCAGGGGAGGAGGAAGAAGGGAGGGTGGGGAACAGAGCTGCTAGCAGAGAGCTTTCTAATGCCCAGGAAACGGGGTATGCCTGGATCAGAGTAAGGGCTGCCTGGAGGAGGAAGACGCAAACGTCCCTGCTGGGGGTGGCTCTGTGGCTGTTAAACATTGTCTCCTCACCACGGTTCCCTGCAATCCTGGTGTTGTGCCCATTTCACGGAGGAGGCCACTGAGGCTCAGAGAAGCCAAGCCACCGATGGGCCTCCCAGCTGGAGGCTGCAGGGGCCGGAGTTCGCACAGGGCAGAGCTGGGCTCTGCCCTGCCTGCCCACTCGCTGTCTGTGGTTTGGGACACACAGGCGGATGTCTTACTTCTGCGCACTGTCACTCCATTTTCCAGTGCTGGAGCATCGAACCCGTTGGAGGCCTCACGGCTTCCCAGGGCAGGAGAGAAGCCCCCTTGGGGTCATCCCAGCCTTACTTGTGACCAGCAATCTCTCCCTGTGCCCCTGCCTTCCCCCAAAGGAAGGTTCAGGAAGGTTCAGAGGAAGAGGCCCAGCGTCAGGAACTTTCTATCAGTCGCCGCTCTCACCTAGAGGACAAACTGCTTCTTGAGGTGGTGAGCTTCCCATTCCTCAGGGTGTGCAAGCAGAGGCTGGACGCTGTCTGGTCTGGACCCTTGCATGTGCATCGTGCCTCCAAGGCCCCTCCCGATTCTCAGAGAAGCTTCATACCCAGTGGTGGAGTTTCTAGAAGGCCAGGTGGCAGGAGTTGGGGTGGGGGCGGGGCTCTCCCAGAGCCCTTCCAACTTCACTGTACAGCTTTCTCTGCTTCTGTGCACGCCTGTCCCTGTCCCAGGGTGTCCCCGGACATAGGCTGGGCAGACCCTCATAGAAACAGCCGGCACACCCTCGCGCGGGCCTGCGGCAGCTATCTAGAGCAGGAGCGGGGACAGAGAGGCCAGGGCCTGTGCGCCCAGAGGGGTGAGCTCCTTTGTGAGCTGCCTCAGGCTGCTCGGTTCTCCTGGGAAGCCCCTGAGCCCGTCTCCGCCTCCTGTCTCCCGGGGGTGGGGGCAGCTTTGCGGAGGATCAGCACACCCCCACCCCACGCAGGAGACATTTGGGACACTCCCGACTTCACCGATGGCTTCTGCTTCCAAGCCCTGGGCAGCTGCGAATTTCCTTCCAAGTCTTAGTTCCACAGATGCTAGCTTTTGGGGCCAATGGTGGTTACCCGGCAACGCAGCAAATATTTGGGCCGGCCAGGCTGGTCCGCGCCCCCCTTCCTGGGTTTAGTGAGACCCTAGAAGTCATGCAACCCTGTGGGCTCAGCCTAGTTTTTGTAAATATCTGGGCACTAAGTAAAAATAATTCCCCAGGGCGAACACCTTTCTGATCCCTTCTCGGGGGGCTTTCTATTTAAGGACTTGGCTGATAACCTGTCTCCCCACCTTTTGGCAGGTGGGAAGGAGTGGGCCCCTCCCCCTCAGATCTGCTCTGCCCCCCCACCGAGTTCCCCATCCCGGTCCCTGGCCTACCATGTGCCCCTCTGCTCCTCCCCCCCACCAAATGGGGCTCCTCCCAGTAACTCCCTTCTCCCTTACTGTGTCCCCCACGGCCACCCCACCAGCTCCTCCAGGATCCTCCAACTCAACGGCCACAGGGGAGCCTGGGAGGCTGCTCTGAAGTGCACATCAGACTCCCACTTTGTACCCCTCACCCCTCCTTCCCGCAGCGCTCACCCCTGTCCTGCCCAGCCTCTCGGCCCCCTCTCCGCCACACCTCTGGAAGCCCTCTGCTCTGCCCGTTGCTTTCATGGAAACCGTGCTTCCTCCGGCCCTCGTGGGGGCTGCTCCCCTGGCACCACTCCCACTCCTCCCCACCCTCCCGCGTCCCCCAGGCCCTGGGAATGTGAGGTGCGAGGGGCGGCTAGCTCCCGTGGCAGGCAAGGCCGCCCCTGGGACTCCGGGCGCTGTGGTCCAGGGGCTGCTGTCCTCAGGCAGAAGGGCTTGCGGAGGGGCTGGGCCCGGGGTCTGCTCTGTCCCCCCAGCCCCATCCTTTCTTGTTGCAGGCTGCACTGGAGCACCGAAAGGGGTGATTCTCATCCCCCCGGGAGAAAGCTAACCCTGTCAGGGCTCCTGCCTGCACGAACCAGCCTCTCCCACACCCCAGGCTCCTGCTGCCCCTCCTCCACAGCACCTATCACCATCGAAAATACAATTCATGTCACTTTCTTCCTCGGTTTGGTGTTCATCTCTCCTCTACAATGGAAGTCCCAGGAGATCAGGCACTTTTCACTGCTCTCCCCCCAGTGCTTGGCAGAAAGAAGTTTCTAGAATGAACAAACAAATGAATACATTACCACCGTGATAAAGAATAAACAAGTGCCAGATGTGAGAGCAGCTGTGCCATCCGTTTGCGCCTCTTGTCTCCTCGAGCCCTGCGAGCCCCTCGCAGAGTGAGCGCACTGAGCCTCAAGAGCTTGAATGACTTCCCCAAGGTCGCTGGGCCAGCGGGTGGCTGAGCCGGGCTGGGTCCCTGAACGCACCCACAGGGAGGGTACCGCCCCGGCTACTGCCATCTGCAGGTGCCCTCGGCCTCATCCCCTGTACCTGTGGGCTCTGACATTGCGGACCAGCACTGATGACCCGGGGCCTTGGGCTGGGGAGGGAGGGGAGAGGGGCTGGGCCAGCGCCCGTCCTCTGTGCCCTCCGAGCCCTCCTCGCCAGCCCCTGCTGGGTCCCTCCGTGGGCGCGGGCCCCCGCCGTCCTCCCGGGGCCTACATCAGTGTTCTGCTTGCGGCTTCCCAAGAGCGCGACTGACAGCACACAGCCTTGCATTGCCCCGCTGCCCGGCCTGCGCCCGCCAGTCCTTTCAGCAGCCCGGGAAATATTTTCTGACTCAAGCTCTCTCTAAAGCTACTTGTCGCTCTCTCTTCTGCTCTTGGCCCCCCAGCCCCCACTCCCCGCCATCCTCTGCCATCGCCTCCTCCAGCGGGCCCCCCGGGGATGTTGTATATGAAATCATTTTGTGAAATCCAATAAAAATTTTAATCAGGTCAGCATCATTACAGGAAAAGGAAATGATGGATCTTCTGCGGCGGAGACGAATGTGAAGAAGGCAAGTCTTCGCAAATGTGAGCGCTGACGTCCGTGCGCACGCACGCCCCCCTGACACAAGGAACTCCCCGCACTGGCACACCCGTGTGCGTGCTCCTGGGCTGTGTGCACAGCGGTGGGACCCGCTGGGTCTCCCCAGAACCCTCTAGGCCTCGGTTTTGCCATCTGTACAATGGGGGGGTTCATCGCTGAACTCAAGTCCCTTCCAGCTGGGAGACCCCGGAGGCCGGTGCTGATCTTACCTGGTGGCGGTGCCCCACGCGGCTGGCGGAGGGGTCCCAGAGCACAGGTAACTGGGTCTAACGACTCACCCCCAGCATTTGCAGGATCTGCGGCGACGGCACGAAAGGAAGTCTGTATGCCATATGTCTAGATGTTTAAATTATAAATCAAGCTGACAAATTGTTAAACGTGTTCTAGGCTCCTCCTTCAACAACTATACCTTCACAGCACCTTCAAAGACCAGGTTCCAATATTGAATTCTGGGGAAGAGCCAGCCCACAGGCTCTTGAGTCCTGGCCAACCTCCCCCCTTTCCCTTCACTCCTGGCTCTGTCCCACCCTGAAAAGGACCTTGCTTACATATAGGGGGACAGACACCCTAGCCTGCAAGGCCCCGCTCTGTCCCCACCCCATGCACACAGCCCCTGGGACACCCGTCAGGCCCTGAGTGTAGACACTGGAGGCCGGTGCCCTCTCAGAAGGGGGGGCAGGGAGGAAGTCCCTCATGGCAGGCTCTGCGGCCAGGGCAGGCTGTCTAAAGTGCAGGGTTCGGGGCAGGAGCCCCTCTTATGTGGGTTTAGGGTTTAGGGCCCTGACCAGGCCTATGGCGTTGGCTCAGCAGTCTGCCCTTAGGCCCCTCCTTTCCCACACTTGTCTCCAGGGCCCCCCATGGCTGGCATGCCGCCTTGTGGCAGTGCTACCCTGGGCACACAGGCGTGTCCAAGCGGACCGGAATCGTCCCTGCCTCTGCCCAGCGTGGTGAGCGTCCTCACTCGGGGATGTGGGGGGGAGCCGGCCGTGAGGAGACCCCGGGTCAGGGACCCCGAGCTGGGACACTCATGTTCGGGTGTGCTTGGCCCTTCTGAGACAGTCAGGGCAGATACTTTAATAGCCCAGCCTGACTCCAGGCTGCCAGAAACCCTCCGTGTGTACGATTCCGGAAGGCGAATGCATGATCGTCCCGGTGCCCCCGGCCCCATGTGAGGAGGAGGGTCCCGAAGGTAACTGAGGGAGGACAGAGCCTCCCTCTGATTCATGCCCCGCTCGTAGCATGGAGCAGTGGCCCTGGCCACGCTGGGGCTCCTGGGACACTTACAGGGGACTGCATCTCTGGGGTAAATAGGAGAGAGAGAGAGGAAAGCCCCTCCCATTCCCTCCCTTCTCCATGCCCTGCCTCCACCTCCTGTCCTCCCCTCCTGACATTTACAGGTGCCCGTCTCTCCGCTCCTTCCCGATAACACCTGTGGGCCGGGAGGGCAGTCTTGAGGGCAGAGCCTGGGAAGCTGCCTAGCCTGTCCCTGCCCGGGGGGTGCAGTGGGAGTGCGGGGGGCCGGGGCCAGCATCTAGAGCCTCTGCCCTAGGGAAGTAATATAGAGCCAGAAGAGCTGGGGGGACGCTCCCCCCGCAGGCACAGCGCCTCTCTTCTCCCTCCTCACCTTCTCCCAGGACTCCTCCACCGCCCCCCAGGAGGAAGAGGCCTTGAGCCCAGGGTAATCTCCTCGGCTTTCCACTAGACGTTCATTCTGTAGTTGGGGTCGGGATTGCTCAGTGTCCTGCACACCCCACGTCCTTGCTCGGTGGTCTTCCGGCCCTGGCCCCGTGGCCTCCCTGACAATCAGGGTGTGGGATAAAGAGGGGGCAGGCCTGCTCTCTGTGGGTCCCCGGACCCCTGCGCAGCGTTCTGCAGGCCCCTGCCCCATCTGTCCGCTGGCCCCGGGCCGATGGCACGCCTGGCGCAGAGAGACACGGGCTGTCGGCCCTGGGAATGTCCTTAGCTGTGCCCCGTGGCCTTCCTAGTGGCTCCGACCACCTGAAGAATCCGATTACTCACGCTCTTACGGGCCTGGGCGGTCAGGAATGACCCCGCAGCTCCAGAAATGGCCTTAGGATAGTCAACAATGTTGCCAAAGAAGGCAGGAAATCTTTATTGGGTACCTACTGTATGATAGGCACTGAGCTACTATTACCTCATTTAAAGTTCACAAAACTCTGCCCGTGTTATAGATGAGCAGATGAAGGCTCAGAAATTCCATGACCTTCCCGAAAGCACAATGCGGCACATGTTGCTGGGCCCTGCCCACGGCCCCTTCATCCCACGCACGCCAACCCCCCATTTCCGGGGAAAACCTTTGTGAGTCCTCACTAAGAGCTTCCTGTGGCCCAGGAACCACCCATGGGTGCAGGACCCCAGCCGTGTCAGTTACCATCTTTCCCAGGAGTGCCTCAACCAAGGGACAGGGGTGGGGCTCCTCACCCCACAATGACGCAGCTCCGAGGCTGCGGTCCCCCAGGAGTCGCCCGCAGGCGAGACCATGCTTGGTGCCCCACGTTGGCTTCCTTCCCTTTGCCCTCCCTCCCTTCTCCCTTCCCAGTGCTTCCTGGGCTCAATTCCCCATGAAACTGCTGCACTCAAATCAACTAGATAAATAAGCCACATGGGCCAGACCATAGGATGGTTAGATGTCGATGACTGCGAGGCAGAAAAAGCAATCAGAAGAGTGTAGGAAGTGTCGCTGGGAGGTGGGGGCAATCTGGGGGGGACCAAGGAGGGCACATTTGAGCAAGTCCTGGAGGAGATGAAGGAGGTCTTACAGGTCCTGGGAGAAAGCACATCAGGCAAAGGGAACAAACAGCGAGCCCTGATGTGGGTCCTGCGGCTGGGAAGGAGGGAGGCCGGCAGGGAAGGAGTGGGGAGGTGTGAAGGGAAGAGGCCGGAGGGGTAATGGGATCGGATGGTCACGAGAAGGACTTTGGCCCTTGCTCTCCGAAGGTGGGGGCCTCTCAGGCGCTGGGGAGAGGAGTGAGAGGGCCTGACATGGGCTTCGTCCAATGACGGCGGCCACCGAGGGGAAGTGGGGCGAGGCGGCAGCTGGGAGCCCTCCAGGGGGCCGCCGAGCTGGTCCTGGCGAGGGGTGATGGCCCGGCGTCCCGGACCCGAGGGACTGACCTGGGGGGCTTGGAGACGCCCGGTGGTAGCTGGCTGGTTTTATATCAAACATGGCCACATCGTCACGTCATTAAACGGTCGGTTGATGAGAAGGTGGTTCTGCTTTCAGTCACTCGTTGGGAAAGCCTCAGTCGGTTCACCTTCAGCACCTCTAACTCTTGCAAATCTCCTCCCCTTAAACAAAAAGGGCCAAAATGACAGGCCTCAGACCCAAACACTGCTGACTTCATGACTACTTACTGTTCTAGAATGGGGTCTCGTATTTTTCCACTGTCATTGTATCTGGTTTTACACACAGCTTCTATTTATGAAAATCGAGACTAGAATTTTTCTGAAGTCACTGGTAGAAAGGTTCCCTTTTAATTTTATTGTGTATATGAGAGAGAGAGCAGGGGCAGGAGGGGCAGAGAGAGAGGGAGAAAGAGGGAGAAGCCGATTCCACGCCAAGCAGGCCCTCGACACCTGAGATCGTGACTGGAGCAGAGACCAGGAGTCACATGCTTAACTGACTGCGCCCCCCAGGCACTCCTGGATAAATATATTTTATTTTTTCAAAGATTTTATTTCTTTATATGCAGAGAGAGAGAGAGCATGAAAGGGGAGAAGCTCCCCTTGGAACTGGGAGTCCGATGTGGGCCTCGATCCCAGGACTCCGGGATCATGACCTGAGTCGAAGGCAGAGGCTTTAACCCACTGAGCCACCCAGGCGCCTAAGGATAAATATATTTTAAATGAAACCTCGCTGAGGCTCAGGTCATGATCTCAAGGTCACGAGATGGAGCCCCAGGGCGAACCCCACCTGGAGCCTGGCTTTGGGTCTGCTGAGTGCACAGTCTGAGATCCTCTCTTCCTCTGCCCCTGCCCCCCAGCTCCTAAATGAATAAATAAACAAATCTTTAAAAAATGAATACATAAAATAGATGTATCAAAGTAAAAAAAGTCACGTTGGCTTAAAGAGTATTAGAAAGAGAACACAGATAGTAGAAAGCTTCAGCAAAAGTCACGGGTGGGACCTGAAAGTCTGAGGCTTGGGAGTCTCCTAGAGGGCATGGGCAGCCCGGCTCAGCCGCGCACTCCCCCTGCACTCCAGACGCAGAACAGACAGGGGCGTGCCAAGGTCCGTGGCCCTGAGCAATGCTTTGCACTTCCCCATGTCTTCAGGCCTCTGCGGGGGCGGGGGGGCCAAATCCCCACAGTGCCTCCCCTAACCAATCGGGCTCTCTCTGCCCCTCTCCCATCCTGCTCTGGAAAGGGCCGGTGGGCACTGGGCCGAGGCCACAGTTTAGGAGCTGGGAGAGAGGGGGTGCCCCGCAGGGTAAGCCTGATACAGGAAACCCAGTGATGCCTCCGACTGTCCCTTGGCAACAGGGACAATAGCCCTTGCCATCCTCTCCAAGGGAGCGTCCTAAGAGGGGGAGAAGGCATTGGGGGGGGGGAAGCTGGGGAGGGTTTCCATCACCATGACTGTCACGACCCCCAGCCAGCCTCCTGCTCTTTTCAGTCCCTTGGGAGCTGAACTCCGTCACACCGTCTTAGCCTTCTCTTCCGTCTCAACTAGCCCTTTCTCCACACGTGGCCCATACATCAACCAGAAGGAAGGGAGGCAAGGCGGGGAGAGGCCTGTGGGGATGTCCCCAGGAAACAGGTCACAGCCCCGTTGTTTGGGCCCGAGGGCAGCTCTCTTGAGGCCTCATCGAAGAAGGTCGGGCCTGCAGAGCCACCAGCCCAGCCTTGGGGCTAGCTGGAGCCCTCTTGCCCTGCCCAGAGCACGTGTGGTCCCGGCCAGGCCGGCTGAGCCTGGGGCTGGCCATTTTGAGCAGTGTCATGCTCACCGCCCCGATCTCATTGTCCCACCCGTCCATTCTGCACGCAGTACTCCTGGGCCCCCATCTGGCCACTCTCTTGCTCAGGCACTGCTCCCTACGACCTACAGATTTGGATTCGGAGTCAGCATACTGAGTACCTCCCGCACTCCAGGCAAGATTCTGGGTGCTTCCCTAAATATCATCCCCTTTGAAAGATGCTTCCAGGATCCCAAGGCTTTTTTGGCGGCACCGCTGAAGTCTTGGCTGGAGAAGATCAGACCTCCACTGCCTGCAGGTCCCTTCCTGCTCTGGCTGTTGCCCCTGCGCCCCGTCCCTAGCCTCCCTCAAGGTCAAAGTCTCAGTGCAGAGTTCAGGCTCTGGTCCTGAATCCCCTGGCTGCTCTACCTGGGAGGCCCACATCCAGGAAAGACCCGGAGGATAGAGGATAGAGGACGTGCCCTCTGGCTCTCCGCCCACCGCGAGAGCTCTCCCCGCACAGCCGGCCGGCCTGCTTCCACCACCGACTTACCACTACACTAACCGGGGCTGTGGGGAGTGAGGGGGCGTTAAACAGGCCGGCTTTAAACCTTAGCACCAGCCGGCCTTGCCCTCCGTGTTCCTCTGTCCGGACTTTCCCAGCCTCAGCAGCGGCCCTCTCCAGTTCGTCCCCTGATGTCCCCTGGGGCCCCTGCCCTTGTCACACATCTCGGCTGGTTGTGGAGGTCCCACACGACTCCTTAGGGCTTCTTACGCGGGTGTTGTCAGGTAGGTTGGGAGGAGGAACCTGACCTAGGAGCCGGCAGACGGGCCGTCCTGCCAGCGGCACCCCTTCTGTCTTGGAAAGCTGGGCGCCCGGGTGGCCGGGTTCTTCGAGGTCTGACCGAAGGGTCCTGCTGTTCTCAAGCCCTCCTCCGGGATAGCTAGGAGGCCGCCTGCCCATTTCCTCTGGTGTTCTGCAGAATCCCTGCCCAGATACCAGGGATGACAAGGAGAAGTCACGGGAGCCTTCCTGCCTAAGGAACTGGGGTCGCCAAGGACCCAAGACCAAAGATGGAAAGGTAGGCGGTGGGGTTGCGGGGTCGTGGTGGGGAGACAACAAAGGAAGCCTGGGGAGAGGAAAGCAGGGAGCTATGACCAAGAGCAGAGCTTTACCAGAACACTGCAAACAGTAGAGTCAAGGGTCTAGACATTCCCAGTAGCGTACGACAAGCACACGCAAAGCAAATAGGTCCCAATAAGGTGCACCCGGGAGGAGAATCCTGAGATAGCCTTGGGTCAAGGAAAACCAGTTGAGACCATATTCCACCCCCAGCAGGGATGGTGGGGAGGGGTGGGCAAGGCAAGGCAGTTAAAGAGTCTTCACATGAGACATTTCTAAGGGACCGAAGTCCTACACTTCTTTTCCACGCATCTCTGCAATGGAAGAGTCTAAGCTGTGATGATAATCCTAAGGAGTGAAAGAGTCCCAGAGTCCATGGCATGTGGGCATGAGCCTTCCCAACTCTTGGGGCCCCGGTGTCCCTACTTGCTGACATGCATGGCAGTCCATTCTCCCTGGGCTTGAGAGGAGGATGGGACGTCTGTGGGGATGTCTATGGTGTTGGTTCTGAACTCCAGATGTTTCTGAAGGCCAAGCACTGAGTTGTTTGGACAGTAAAGCCTTTGTTTTTTTAAGGCACGGGGCCATTTTCCTTCTTCTGGTCTGGGTAGTTGTCTCTGAGGGAGATCGTGGCATTATGGCAACTGCGTGTCCACCAGGAGGAACGAGGAATGGCTCTACTCGTCAGGCTAGTGAAAGGGAAGGGGCCTGCCTCCAGGAAACAACCACTCTCCGGGGAAGCAGGGTGGCTCTCTTCTCTGCCCCCCCCCAGGATACCCCCAAGTTCAGAGCAGCTCTGCTAGGAGTGAGCAAAGGAGGGGATTCGGGGCGGAAGCCCGGCTTCTCCTATCAGCTGATGTTCCTCCACTCCTCTTGCCTGCCTGGAGATGGTCCGGGTCCAATTCCCCAGGGTCGGGCTCCTCTCCTCCCCACTCCCCAGACAACACCCAAGGTGGGGAATGCATCTCTTATCCTCCTCCTTGTCAGCTTCCTCCTCTAGGTCCCCTTGCCTGGGCGGGCTCAGACTGCACTTGAGGCAGGAACTCTATCTTCTCCTTTCCTCCTTTGTCACGGCGCTTCAACACCACATGGGGTGTGGCTGTCCAAGGCGGGCTGTCCAGCACGGAGCCCCCCAGCATGTGGCCACTGGGCACTCGGGATGCGTCCCACCCGGATCTAGATGTGTCCCAAGTGGAAAATAAGCCCCAAGATTTCAGACTGACCCCTACAAAACAACGTGAAAGAGCTCAATACTTTTTAATACTCATTATATGTAGAAATGGTATTTTAGAGGCATTTGGTTAAATGCATATTTCAATTCCTTGCACCTGTTTCTTTTTCCTTTCGATGTGGCTCCTCGCCAGCAGTTTTAAGGTGCATGTGTGCCCTGACCATGTGGCTCACGCTGTTCCCTCCGGCCAATGCTGACTGAAGGGCAGGATTTCAGACGCCCCTGAACACAGAGCTGTCCACGCAGGGGAGCTCGGGGGACTTGGAGGTGTTGACGGTGGGAGCCCTAGAGGAGTTTCAGCCTCTCACCTGAAAGCCGGTTCTGGGTTTGAGGAGGTACGCGAGGGGAGTTTGTGGCAGGTGTGGGCTGACAGGCTGGGGCCGGGGTCTCTGCTGGCTCGTGGTGATGCAGGTCACAGGGTCTCGGCAGCGAGGTCCCAGCGCCAGCGCCCCGAGTAGTGCTTAAGGCTCCAAACAAGCAGCATGGGGATTAAATCCCAGCTCCACCTTCAACGGGCGGGTGGCAGCAGGGGCGCTGGGCCTCAGTTTCTTCATCTTTACATGGAGCTACTCCAAATGCCTCCCTCATGGGCTGCTTGGAAGATTAAATAGCTTAGTGCGCGTGAAGGAGTGAGAATAGCGTATGACATCCCGTGAGTGCTCGGCACGCAGCAGCGCGGTGTCAGAGCCCCGGTCTGGGTCACCCCGAGGGGAGAGGAGGGAGGAGGGGGGTGGGGGGCCCAGCTTGAGAGTCATTTCTGCCATGGCTTCACTGTCCTCGGTTTCCTCCCTGTCACATGAGGGCAACCAGCCCGGGATGGCCCGGGGTGGTCACGGGGGCCCAGGGAGCCTGCGCCCTCCTCCTGATCCTCTCGCCCCTCGGAGGCCCCACCGTCCCCCCCAGAAAGGACTAGAGTCCCACTGGGGCCTGGCCGGCTGGGGACGGTGACCTTGAGGTCCGGTGGGGCGGGGGACAGGCCAGGCCGGTGAAGGGCTAATAGCAGGAGGGCCCGGGAGCCTCGATCTGCCAGCCCCTCAGAAAGCCTGGTCTTAACACCGCTGGAAATTCTTAAGCTGGGATTTCAGTTTAATTACATATTGATTAAATGGAACAAAGGCACAGGGGCTCCAGGGAGCAGGCTCAGGGAGTGCCTGATGGAATTTCAATCCTGCTTTTTTCCTACCTCCTACTCTTTTAAAGGCCTGGAGCCCTCCCCGCTGAGGAGGCCCGGTTCTACACGAGCTCTGCGGGCATCTCAGCCCCCGCCTCGGACAGAGGGGCAGCATGAGCCCCGGGCTCAGCTCCCGCCCCAGCTCCCAGCATTCCCGTTTGCCCACCATCCCCAAACCCTCTGCAGACCCAAAGAAGTCCTGCCCAAGGTCACACCCAAGGTCAGAGGGAGATCTGGCCCTTGAACTTGGGTCTCCTGACCTGGCCTCTCCCTGTGCAGGGCGCTATTCCCTAGAAGGCCCTAGGTGGCATGGGGACCTGCTCTTTCCTCCAGGCTCCCCAAAATCCCACAGGGAGCAGTGCCCAACGACGGTCCTATTCAGCTAGTGTTTATAAAGCACCTACTCTGTGTAGGTTCCATGCTAGGCCCTGGGAAGTGAGTCAGCTATGGTCTCTGACCCTCGTGGAGCCCTCGATCTGATCCGGGGGACCAGGTGAGGTCTTCCTGTAAAGACGGCATCTGGCCTGAAGCTTAGAGGACAAGAGGAAGTAGCCAAGCAAAGGAGAGGAGAGAGGCAGAGAATGGGAAAAGCATTCCAAGGAGAAGGAACAGCATGTATGAAGCCTCAAAGGCAAAAGGAGGCTCTTCTGTGGAGCAGAGGAGGTTGGATCACAGAGTGCGAGGCCGGTGTGCGGGACACCCTGGAGGCACGAGCGGAGCCCAGGGCGAGAGGGCGCCGCGGGG
>PITA01010687.1:6154-54646 GCA_004023965.1 Spilogale gracilis | reverse complement strand
AATGAGAAGCGAGAGGAGGTCCACCTACTTCGACTTCCTGTTCTGTGAGTCCTTCGTTCCTATTTAAGCCGCAGTAGTTTGATATTTTGTTACTTGCAGCAAAAGCCATCCTGACGGATCTCCATGCGGACCACGGGAAGGGACCTTGGAATTCCCTCTGAGAGCAGTGGGGAGCCACCAAAGAAACTTAACATGAAAATATTATGGATATGTATTGGCTTAAATAGACTATATTATTAAAATTAATTTCACCATTTCGTCTCACTTTTTTATTTTTTTGTGTTTGCGGGTTTTTTGTTTGTTTTTTCATTTTTTTTTTTTCGTTTCACTTTTAAAATGAAGCCACTAAAAATCTTAAATTACCCGTGTGGCTCCCATTATCCTCCTATCAGGTAGGTTGCGGCAGACCAAGGACTGATAAACTAGGGCCCGTGGGCCAAATCCAGCCAGCGATCTGGTTCTGGGCAGCCCCTGAGCTAAGGATCGTTGGTGCATCCTGAAAGGGCTGTAAGAAAACAAATAAAGACGAATGTGCAACCAAGGCTGTATGTGGCCCACGAAGCATAAAATATTTACTTCCAGCTGTTCCGGAAAATGTTTCCACCGGACTCTCAGATTGACGAAGGCAGGAACCCGTCTGGGTTTTTTACTTTACTGTCCCCAGTGCCTACAGCAGGAGGACGTGCTGCCCGGTGTTGAATTAACATCTGATGAGTGAGTGAGTGAGTGAGTGAGTGAGTGGATCGTTCCTGCCCCACCAGCTGGCCTGGCTGCCCTACCCCTATGGGCCCCACTACCAGCAGAACATGAGGTCCTTGGATTGGGGTGGGGTGGGAACAGTACGCTCCCACTATGCGCTGTTTCCTCCCTCCCCACAGTCACCTCCACTATTCCTGCTGTTCCATCATCCCTGCTCGGGGGCAAGGGAAGAGGACAGAATTCACCCAGCCCTTGAATGAGAGAAATCCAGATCCCCGTAAGGCACAGATCTCTTGACAGAGAAAGGGAATCCGCATTGGCCTGCGCAGCAGGGTTTGGACTATTTCTTCTTCAGGGTCAGTTCTTCTCAGTGAAGGGCAAGGTGGCCCAGAGGCCCAGAGCTGCCCGGCCCAGCAGATACGAGGCTGTCCGGCCCTGCACAGGACGTTGTGGCCTTGAGAGATTGGAACCCGGGAAAGGCGGTCGTGTTCTCGTGCTTTGTCTTGCCGGTTTGCTCCTGGCTCCTTTGTGCTTTGTTTTTATTATTTTTTTAAAGATTTTTATTCAGTTGAGTGAGAGGGAGCATGAGGAGGGGGAGAGGAGGAAGGGCAGAGGGAAGGTGACAAGGCTCCCTCTTGAGTAGGGACCACCCCCCAACTTGGGCAGGGCTTGAACTGGATGCAGGGCTTGAGCCCAAGATCCTGGGATCCTGAACTGAGCCAAAGTCAGATGCTTGACCGACTGAGCCACCCAGGCGTCCCTGGGCTTTGTTTTTACATCCCTTGCAATAAAAATGCTTCTGACCATCTTCACCTGTCTAGTATAGGCAGTGAGAAGGGAGAGAGGTTTTTGGTGGCTTCCCTTGTTCATACACAACCCAGAGAGGAAAAAAGTGAGAGCATGTGATTCTTGCTGGGGCAGCAGAGGTGATGGTGGGATTGCTGTGGGGATGCTCAAACCACCCTCAGGCGGGGTAGGCTTGCTCATCTGGGAGGCAGCATGATTTCGTGGAAAGTGAAGACTCTGAAATCAGACCTACTTCCTAGTGGGGAATCACCTTACTTTTCTGAGCCTCAGTTTCCCCCTCTAGAATGGCTTGTGGTAAGTGTTGCTTTGACGATCAGAGCCGTGGTCGAGCCCAGTCCCTGATGCACTGAAGGCCCTCAATAAATGGCAGTTGCAATGGATTATCTTCATTTTGGAGATAATTCCCCCACCAGGGACCAGAGAGGGAGCGGTCTAGAGAGCTCCTACTTGTCTGGTACAGCCAAGAAGGTCCCTGGCCTGGAGAGGCCCCATCTCTCGGAGCCAGAGATGAGAAGGTACTGGTGTGAGAGTCACTCTCCGGTCTGAAAGCCTCCCTGCCACACCTTTGTCCTGGCTCAGAGCTCCCGGGATGCCACAGCCAGAGGCTGGCAGCGCCTGCGATTTTCTTCCCTCGCCTCCACTCCCCCCTCCCCGTTTGTTACTTGTTACATGGGCTGTAATTAAGGAGGAAAAATTGGTAAAAATTACGTGATTCTGAAGGTGCTGAGCAGGGACTTGGGAGGGAGTGGGGCAGGGATTGGAGGGAGGCTATGTCCCTCCTTCTTGCCAAGGGCTCTTTGGAGCAAAGGTGCTGGAGGAGGGTCCTAGATCTAAACCCCCCTTGCCTCTTCTGAAAATCCAAGTGAGGAGCGCACTGCTGCATGCCTGGCACTGGGTGAGACAGACTGGATTCCGGTCTCTCAAGTACACATGGCTGCTGGGGGACACAAGGAGCAAAATAGAGCCCCGCCCTGCACATCACAGAGGGAAGCTGGGGCCCTGTCCGCCCTGTCCTGACTGCTGCTTTCTTCTTGACTTGCTTTGGAACAAGTCCTTCAGGGAAATTCCTCATGCCGAAAGGGGGCTTTATTTTAAATTTGTCCAAGATATAACCTCCCTTGTGGCTAGTTCCCTTAGGTGGCCCCAGAGAGAGCAACTGCATAACCCAGCCTGGGATGGGGGTAGTCAGGGAAGCCTTCCTAGAGGAGGTAACACTGGCACAGGGGTTTGAAGACTGCTCAGGTGTTTAGCAGTCTGGGGCAAGGCTAGGGAAAAAGCAGGGTTGAATTTCCAGTCAGAGGAAGTAACGTGCAAAGCACAAATCTGTATGCAGGGGGGCTGGCGTGGGAGGCGGGGTGGAGGAGGAACTAGAGAGGTAGAAAGAGCCAGGCCAGGTGACCTTGAAAATCTTGGCCTGGGGGCGCCTGGGTGGCTCTCTCAGCTGAGCATCCCTCCGACTCTTGATTTCAGCTCAGGTCATGATCTCAGGGTTGTGAAATTGAGCCCCCCTTCGGGCTCTGCACTTATTAGAGGGTCTGCTAAGATTCTGTCTCTCCCTCTCCCTCTGCCCACCCCCTCAAATAAATAAATAAATCTTTTTAAAAATTTTTATGTATTTGACAGGGAGAGAAATCGCGAGAGAGGGAACACAAGCAGGGGGAGTGGGAGAGGGAGAAGCAGGCTTCCTGTCGAGCAGGGAGCCCAATGAGGGTCTGGATCCCAGGACCCTGGGATCATGACCTGAGCTGAAGACAGATGCTTAACGACTGAGCCACCCAGGTGCCCCTAAATAAATAAATCTTAAAAAAAAAAATCTTGGCTTATGGGTGATAGAAACTACAGTGCTGGGGGAGGGGGAGGCACTTATGCCCCCAGTTTATAGTTGAGGGCCCTGAGATGTGAAGGCCTTGCCCAAGTTCCCCAGACTACGGCTGGGCCTAGAAGGCAGGCGCCAACCTCTGCCTGCCTCTGATAACTGTGTTAATGACTCTAATTCACTTCAGTCCATTAATGAGTCTTTATTGAGCAGAAGCAGGCGCCAGTGGTGAGTGGGTGTGAGCGGCCATGCGGGCGCCCTGGAGCCCTGCCCCCAGAGAAGATGGCCATCTGAGTCACCCTGGACAGCAACCTGGGAGGCCAAGCTGTCTCCTCCTGCTCCCTGTCACCACCCTTGGACTGCAGTGCCCCCACATGTCCCTCCGGGCTAGGGAAGCCTTTATTCGGGAAGGAGATGGCTGGCAGACAAGGAGGTGGGCAATCACTCTGGTCGCTTATGACCTGCCTCCGCCTCATCCCTCTTGGGGGTCCAACTTAAGCCTTGAAGAAGTGACAGGATGTGTGGCAGAGTCACCCCAGCTGATGCAAGTGTTCCCTCCCACCAGATGGAAGGGTTCGGAAACAGCCATAGCAGCAGCCAGAGGAAGAAGGAAGGCATCCCGGCACCCAGAAGGAGCTCCCTGCCCAGCCTCCCCCCTGCAGCTCCCAGTGTGTGTCGGTGTGGAGTAAAGTGGGCCTATCGATGGGCTCCCTGAAGGACACCTAGGAACAAAGGCTGACAGAGAGGGTCCTAGAGCACAGGAGGACCTAGCTGGAAAGTACCGTCTCAGCTCAGCTTATAATAGGAATAAATCATACATATGCATGAGGCCTCATGACTATGCATGTACGGGAGAAGCCTAAATGCTCCAAGGCGCTGGATCAGCTGAGCTTGGGATGAGGCAGGGGTCTCTGGCCCCACCATCCCTGTGGCCCTGAGACTCTGGCTTATGTGGTGGACGGCTGTCAAAGCAGCTAGAGCGGGAGCCTGCG
Organism: Spilogale gracilis; assembly: GCA_004023965.1. Classification (NCBI taxonomy): domain Eukaryota; kingdom Metazoa; phylum Chordata; class Mammalia; order Carnivora; family Mephitidae; genus Spilogale; species Spilogale gracilis. The sequence goes on along the minus strand of PITA01010687.1, from coordinate 50,332 downwards.
CCCCCACTCCTGCCCTGGTTCTGTTCCTGTCTCCTGCCCTGAAACAGAGAAAATTACTGCCCTGCATTAGGCCTCAGCTATCCCATCTGCAAAGTTGGGATAAATCTCTGCTCAAATGCCTTTGGGGATTGTGCTGAAGGTCAAAGGCTGGCAAAAGCCATCATTTGGATTGGATTCCGCTGGGAAGTTCGAGAAGGGTCTTTTAGAGTCAGAGTTTGCCCACGATTCACAGTCAAGGTTCCAAAGAAGCAATGCTACAAAATTAACTCCTTCACCGACTTGAAAACTGCGGCCCTGAAAGGTAGAGAGAGTTGACCTGGGTTACACTAGAGGATTGGAAGCCCCGTGGCGGGCCCTTGTCTTTGTCGACTTCAGGACCGTGGACAGGGCTGCGTCCGCGCAACCTAGGCACCCCGCTGTCCACTGTCATTTCAGCAGGGCTTTCTGAACCGTTTGTTTTTATGTCTGTATGTCAGGCAGCTGCGAGCAGGGCTGGCGTCCGCCTGTGAGTGTAAAACTGACAAGACGCGCTGGCGGAGTGTGGAAACTGTCAGCAGAGCAGCCGCCTGTGAAATTAACATGATATCGAAAGCGTCAATGTTTATTTACTGGAAATATCTGGACAGGATGCCAAGCAGGGCTGCAGCTGCTGCCTCAGGGGTTAGGGTCACCCCTGCCCGTCTCTCTCTGCCAGCTACCAGCCCCACTAGCAGAATCAGCCGACCCCCTTGTTACGGCTTCTCTCCTCTTGACTTGCTTGAGGAACATGCTCCCTTGGAGAAAGAGTGGCTTCATTTAGATTTATCCGGAAGTGATCTCCCTCGTGTCCCAGAGTTCCAAGGACCGTGTCCAGGAGTTGGAGAGCAAGGGTGGGTCCTTGTTCTCCCCCAAGCCCTTCCCTGGCCTCAGTGGATTGGACCAGGTTGAGGTCATCTGACTACAACTCAGCCAATCCCAGTGTGTCTCGTGGGAATTTAAAATCAGGGCACAACTATGAGGTTAGCTGCAGGGACCTGAGATTCCAGGTTGTGCGGGCTCCTGGCAGGGGCTGCTGTCTTGGGGTGGTCAAGCTCAGCGAAGTACACGTTGGTAAGTAAAGGAAAGCTCGGTTGTCAGAGATGAGGAGGAGAGTGGAGCAAATACAACAGAAGAGCAGAGATGAGAGAACCTGGCAGTTCATAGTTCACTGTGTTTCTTCACTTTTTTTTAATTTAATTTTTTAAAGATTTTATTTATTTATTTGACAGAGAGAAACACAGCCAGAGAGGGAACACAAGCAGGGGGAGCGAGAGAGGGAGAAACAGGCTTCCCGCCGAGCAGGGAGCCCGATGTGGGGCTCGATCCCGGGTCTCCACGATCATGACCTGAGCCGAAGGCAGTCGCTTAACCAACTGAGCCACCCAGGCGCCCCTCACTGTGTTTCTTTAAATTTCTCTGTAACCTTACATTCAACAGACATTTTTCTGGAAAAGGGAAGAAATCCACTGAAACTCAGGTGACAAGAGACAGACCTCGGATAAAATGTGGAATTAGCTGGGAAGGGGTGGTCAGTGGCCCATGGTTGTTGGGGCTCAGACGCGGGTCCCACCGAGTGCCAGGATCAGGGTACCACAGAGAAAAGCAGAATCAGGGACACTGTGCACAGCGTGCCTCTGCTTCCCCCCCGATCCTCTGTGGACTGGAACCTTGGCTCTCGGTAACTCCCAGATTCATCTTCCCCAGTCTGCACGCCAGAGAAACACCAATATTGGTATTCTCTGGTTCCAAGTTCAGATATCCTAGGGAAGGTTTCTGACTAGCTACACTTGGGGTAGGTGCCATTTTTTCTTGTCTACTCACACTAACGAGGAGGTGTGGATATGGATCGGCTCAGCTGGGGTCAGGTACCCTCTCCTAGATGGAGCCATGGTTATGGCAGACGGTTCCATTAGAACACAGAAGATAGCTCTTAGTCTCACCCTGTGATTGGAGGGCAGGCACAAAACAGCTGATGTCCACTCTGTTCTTTGAGCACAGAGCTCTGGCGGTGTCAGGCTTACTCCCATCACTGACTTCTCCACAGATCCCCCCTGAGACTGCATGTCAGTTGCATGGATAGTGGGTAATTTATCATTTGGCCCATTGTCCCCACCTTACTTGGTGGTAAGAATCAGCAGAGCTCCTCTCCAAAGGTTCAGATTCAGTAGGGATGGACCAGACTGGGGAATCAGGATTCTGACCTTATTGCGGGGATGGCTTGGGAATCACTGACTTAGGCCGTGGGGGATGATGAAACTTTCGTCTGGCCTGGAGGGAGACCAAACTAGAGGGACGGATGACACCGCGGTGTGGACTCAGCCAGCGGGAAGTCTTGAAAGTGGTGGTCGGTACATTGGCTGCACTTTAGAATCACCTGGGGAACTCTTGAAAATTTTATTGCTGCGGCATCACCCCAGGCCAATGAAATCAGAATCTCTGGGAGTGGGAGTTAGGTAGCAGTATTTTTTTAAAGCTCCCCTGGTGATTCCAATGTGCAGCCAGCGTTGTGAGCCACTGGTCTAGGGAAAGCCACCATTTTCACTCCACTCACAGTCCTACTTCAAGACTCCACTCCTCCCAGAAGAGGTGGCCCTCCCTACCTTCTGGTCCCTCGCTCAGCTGATTGGACAGAGGGTGGACACCTGACCTCATCCTGGCCAATCATGGTTTCCCTGGGGAACTTAGAATTGAACACAGAGGCCATGGGGAGCCGAGGCTGCCCTCCTAGGATAACTGTGCTCATTCACACATCCCCTGATCATCTCTGCAGGTGACCCGAGCCTCCGTGCAGCCAGAAGCTGAGCCACCAGGAGAGAGGGGAAGCTGGCTGTGATGGGCTTTCCCGAGACTGTCTGCTCACAGAAAATCCCTTGTGAGGGCACGTCTTTAGGAGGGTTTCTGCTCCTTGTCATCAGATCATTTTGGATACAGACAGCACCGAAATACAAAATGTACCCCAGCCAGGATCCCCATAGTCCTGGAGGGCCCAGCAAAGGACTGCAGCTGGCCTCTACGGGGCATATCCCACAAGCCAGGTACTTTCAACGGGAATTGAGGCCAGGCTTCCCAACAAACTGTAAGGTGGGAATGATTATCCCCATTTTTAGGGAGAAGCGCAGCATTATGCTCCAGGGCGCCTGGCTGATGAGCGTGGGGCACAGACATAAACCAGGCTGTGCCAAATCGCTTCCAGTGGATCTCAGGGGAAGCCAGTTATGCAAGGCAGGGCAGAGTGGAGGTCCCGCTGCGCTAGGGGAGTGGGAGGCTGCTGCTTACCCACCCCCTAGAGTGGGGACAGGGCATGAGAGGATGCAGACGGGTGAAAGGAACCCCACTTGGCCCAGGCCCTGCAGAGCCCGCAGAACCAGAGGCCAGGACCGCACACAGGGCTCCTCAGAGGTGGGACGCTGTGACCACTCTCAAAATCACTGCGGCAGTTATGCAGGCCACAGAGGGACAAATAGAGTGATAAAAGTGATCCTTGCTTCTCACCATGGACTCTTAATTTCTGCCCCAATGGGACAAGTCTCCCTCTTGGAAAGGGCACCCGGCATTGGGGTAGGTCTGGCTGTGTATCGGGGGCAAACCCTCCATTGCTTCGAATTTCCTAGTCCATGGCCTCATGTTCTGAACGAGGCTGGGGTCTGGACGCTGTGCGGGGAAGGTGGCATTATTCATAGTATGGAATCCATAAGCAGAAGGAGAATAGAAGCATTTACTGGTCGGTTGCTCTGTGCCAGACCCTGTTCTACGTGCTTTGCAGGATCTAATGTAACCCTCACAAGTCCCACAGGCAACTTGCCCAAAGTCACACAGCCGGTATGTGACAGAGCCAGGACTTAGACCCAGGCTATCTGGCTCCAGATCCCAAGCGTCCCTATTCTTGGCCCCTTTGATCAGCCTCCATCTCTTGGTATCCCTGGTGTTTTGAAAGGCTCAAGATGTCCCCGTGCTAGCCCCGGTGATGGCAAGCTCAGGGGACTGGCTTCAAATGAAGGGCAGGGACGGTGGTGGCAAGGACAGGACTCTTTGGGGAGGTGACCTATACCATGAACTGAAGGTTGCTGGAAGAAAAGAAGTGAGTGTATGAGAGGAGACGGTGCAGGAAGAGATGAGTAGGGGCCATACCAAGCAGAGGGAAGAACATGTGGGGAGGTCCCAAGGGGAAATCTTGAGCATTTGAAGAAAAGAAAGGAGGCCGGTACAACCTCTCCAAATTCCACTGGAGAGAGGCGACTGCGCTGGGTCATAGAGACCTCCTCCCCCGCTTCCCCCAGTCTTCAATGCCAGGTCCTCCCATAGACCTCTTGGGGAGGGCCACACCATCTCTGGACCATGGCGGGGAGTGGGGGGGACTAGAGTCATTGGGATTCGCTTTGGGCTCAATATCTGGGCGTCTCTGTGGTACCCCTTCCACTCCTGTCCTCAGGCTAGCTCTCTGCCTTCTAACCGTGCAAAAAAACCCCAAAAAACAAACAAACACCCCCCCCAGGTCCTCGGGGCGCAAGGGTGGGGAGCGAGGGGCGTCCCCATGGCCACGTCCTCCCCTCCTCGGCAACTGGGATCCGGACAGCTCCACTGGTTGCCTAGGAGACAATACCCAGCGAGCTCTCATTGGCCAGCCGCAGCTTCAAGGGCGGAGCGAGGCTCAAGGCAGCTGTCAGCGTGTGCACACGTGTGTGCACTCGCAGGCTCACGTGTGTATAGCCAGGTGTGTGAGCACCGAGCACGGGCAGGGCGTGGACCTGTGCGAGGAGGCGCCTGGCGACGTGTGTGCCGCGCTTCCGGGCGCTGCTGGACAGGGGCTGCTCTGCGCGTCTGTGCTTTCGCGTGAACTTACGGGAGAGAGTGTGGAGCGTGGTGGAACCCTGCGAGCCTGTGTCATCTGTACCGGTGTGTGCACGAGGGTGTGTGCTTGCATGGGTGCGTGCAAGCGTTCTATGTGGACCCATAGATTGCTATGTGATTGTGGGGGAGAGTGGGTGCGGTTGCATAAATCCATTGGCACGGGAGCCTGCTGCTGTAGGTGTGTGCGTGCGTGAGTGTGCGTGAGCGCAGAGGTGCACATACTCGTGGGTGCATTCTCTGCCTCTGCTTCCTCGGCTCCCACCCCGCAAATCTTTCCTCCTTTTCTCTGCGATGTGTCTCTCTCCTGCTCCTGCGCCCACCATAGCTCCCCATGGCCAAGATGGTGCTCTACGGAATGCGTGCCTCGGATTCCCCAGCCTTGCCGCACCCCACATACATCCAGCTTCCTTCCACAGGAGCTCCGAGAGCCCGAGAGGGATTCTATCCCTGGTACAGGGGCAGCTTCAAGGGCAGACAAGAAGCCTTCAAAGCATTTTCCTTCATCCTAAACCACGAAACTGGAACTGAAGGCATGTGGACCCTTGAAAAGCCATTGCTCTCCCCTGTCTGTACTCTCGAAGTGAAAGGCGACCGTCCCTTAGCCTCCCATTGCCTGGGGGACACTGTACCCCACCACTATGGGGGGGTACCAGCTGTTACTCCCTATCTACTTCCCACCCAGCCTCCCCTGCCACACCTGTGCTTGGAAAGCCCCCTTTTGTGGGGAAGGGCTAGAGGCCAACTGGAGGGCCCAGCGGGGACCCGGGAAACCATCATGGGCCCCTCCAGCTCTGCCTCTTTACGGAACAATCCTCCCGTCGACCCCCACACCTCCAGCAGCCCCTCCTTCCTCTGGCCAGCCGCAGGGGCCCAGTAGCCTTGCAGGGCCTCTTTCCCTTCCAGCTGCCCCACAGGAGAGAGGGCGCAGCCAGCCTCAGTGGTCAGGCCGTCCTGCGGGGCACATGGGGCTGCAGGCCCCTCCACGAGTCCTGCTGTCCTGCTGATGGTCCCACCCGGACTCACCACGGTGTGGACGATTTTGCCCCACTCTCCAGTCATCTCACCTGGCTGAGCGCTTGGAGCCCATCTGGTCCAACTCCAGCTAGAGACGGAGGGAAAGTAAAGCAGCAGGGGCAAGGGCTCACCCCAAGGGGCAGAAGAGAGGCAGAGTCCTTGAGGAGGTCGTTAGAAGACTCCGGAAAGCTGATCTCCAGGGCGTGCTTGTGGGGATGAGGCTGCTCGGATGGGTAGGCCTCTGGCACTGTGACTGTCCCGGCCCCGCACTGAGAAGCACCAGAGGGAGTTAAGGAGGGGACGGGTAAGATGATGGCCCGAGCGGGCCGGGGCCTGGCCAGCCCCTTGGGCCTCTGCTCCAGGAGACTGCATGGTTGGTACCTAGCATGGCAGGGTGATTTATGGGCTCAGGCGCAGGGCTGGGCCATAAATGTCGGTTCTGCGAGAGGCTATAACTCCTGCTTCACTTCAGCACCCATGTGGGCTCGGGGAGGTGGGGTGAGGGCACCACTGAGGTCTGGGTGAGCCCTGAAGGCAAAGGGCATAGGAAGTCTCCAGTGACGCAGCCTTATCTCAGGCCCTTGGGAAGGGTCAGCCTCGAAGCGCCCAGGAGCTGGAGCAAAGCCCCACAGTGAAGTGTGTCACCTCAGAGCACTGGGGGCAGGACAGATCCCAGGGGAGAGATGCCCCGTGCCAGCTCTGGGTGCTGCCACCCAGATCTATGCCCTGGGCCCTTGCACAGTCCTGCACGAGTCTCTGGGTGGCAGGAGGCAGAGGAGATGAGGTCACACTGTGCCCATGTCTCTCCTCTTGACGACGCTCTAGTTCTCCACGAGTCGTGTAAATGCCCGTGGGAGAGCAAATCAGGGCCTCTAGCTGCTTCCCTCTTCTGGGCCTGGGCGCTCCCCTGAGCCAGCCCCACCTCGTGTTTTCCATGGGGAAGCTTTCTGGAGGCCACGGCAATTGCCTCTGTGTCGTTGCACCCCAGTTCAGTTGAGCTTTTGCTACAACTGACTCATTCCTCTGTGACCTTGGACCTGGCACTTGCCCTCTCGGAGGCTCAGTCCCTTGTCTGAAAAAATGGGAGCACAATGAACTTTTTTTTTTTTTTGGTGCTTTCCAAGTTGCTTAGCTGTGCAACCCTGGGCAGTGGCTCAGCCTCTCTGAGACTCATGTTCTCATCACCAAAAGAGGGAAACTCTCATGCTAGTCATGGCATTTGGGCTGAGCTCTGGATCCTGGGAACCGAGCATGGCGGTCATCCCACTCATCCTCCCTCCTGCACAGCTTTTTCTTTCCTCTGCCGTCAGCTTCCTCTCCTTCTTGCGCCACAACATCCTGCTGCTCCCTCCCCAGGATGAGCCTTGTCAGCGTGCCACAGCCCAGACCAAGAGTGAAGGGGTGGGGGACGCAGCTGGAGGGCCGAGGAAGAGCCAGGCCCTGTCCCTGTTGGCACCCAGGGCTGGGGCAGGACGGAAGTGGCACGCTTAGCCTCCATGGTTCCCACGGGACCCACCACCCTAGCCTTCCCAGACACCGGCTGGCATGATGACACGGCCTGGGTGGGGACACAGGACGAGCCATCCTAAGTTTATGGGGAGGCTGTAAATCCCACAATCAACTCTCTCAGGCAGTCAGAGCCGGTGCCCCTGAGGGAAGGCTCTGAACCCCCAGGCTGTTCTTCTCATATCCCCGCGCAGGAGTTCCCAGTGTCCCAGGTCTTCAGAACAGACTGCTAGGCCTCTGGGTCCCACAGAGAGGCCCGGTGGCCTGGGGGCGGGGAGCGGGAACTGACCGGCAGAGGCCATGGTCGTGCCGCCGGCCCGTGCACTCACCCACCACCGACCCAGCCCGGCCCACAAAGGAAGGTGGCCACAGCCACACGTGAGAAGCCTGGGTCTGGGCTGGCTCCATGTGACGGGCCCAGTCTGGGGCTTTTCCTGTTGGGAAGTCCTGGCGCCCTGAGCAGGAATCCTGGCTTCATCACCTCCCTGGTGGGGCGCTCAGGGCAGTCACTTCTCCCCGAGCCTGCCTTCTCACCAGAAAGAGAGCAGATTAGAACCTTCTCGTGATGGGAAGGGAGACGCCTGGGTGCCTCAGTCGTTGGACATCTGCCTTCGGCTCAGGTCATGATCCCGGAGACCCGGGATCGAGTCCCACATCGGGCTCCCTGCTCGTCGGGAGGCCTGCTTCTCCCTCTCTCACTCCCCCTGCTTGTGTTCCCTCTCTGGCTGTGTTTTTCTCTGTCAAATAAATAAAATCTTAAAAAAAACAAAACAATAAATAAGACAATGTAAGTAAGGGGCACCTGGGTGGCTCAGTTGGTTAAGTGTCTGACTCGATCTCAACTCAGGTCTTGATCTTGGGGTTGTGAGTTCACGCCCCACGCGGGGCTTCAAGCTGGGCATGGAGCCAACTTAAAAAAAAAAAAAGGTAATGTAGGGGAGCGTGTGGCCTGTAAACAGTGATGATCATTACAATTGCCATATTACTCCCACGGGACCCCTGCCTCCTGTTCTGCTCAGAAGGACACTGGCCCAGGGGCGGCAAGCTTGGTTCGAATCCTGACTCCCTCCTTACCAGCTGGAGATCCGTCTGTGGGGCAGTCATCATCAGTGGCTGATTCCTTACTCCTGGGTAAACTGTAGAGGCCTGAGCACCAATGAGAGGTTCCTAAGAGGACAGAGGAGTCGCTGAGGTCCCCGTGGAGGTTCCCAGAGGTGGCTCGCATCCTGCACGCCCCTGTGTCCTGGGACTTTGTGGCTTTTCTCACCAAGAGCTGGGGGCTGTCCTCCCTCCCCCTAAAGCTAGGCGGGCCTGTGACTGGCCTTGATTCCTGGCCTAGGCTTGGAGAGACCCGGCAGTCTCCGCTCCGCCGTCCTGGAGTGCTAAGCCACTAGGAGAAAGTCCAGCTAGCCCGCTGGAGAGACCCCAGGGAAGTGGAGAAGAAGGCTGGCCTCCGGCCCTCCCGGCCCCCCGCTGAGAGGGACCCTGCCAGAAGCCGCGCATCTTCCCGGCCCAGTCAGGTCTCTCCTGATCAACACCACGCACAGCAGCGAGGAGCCGCCTTCACGAAGCCCTGCCCACGTTGCACATTGGAGCAAAGAAACGGCTGTTGTTATTTTGAACCACTACATTTTGGGGTGGTTGTCCTGTAGCACTAAATAACAGACAAGGTCCCTGAGGTCTCCAGGCATCATCTTCACCCAAACTCGGCTTAGATTCGGTGAGTTCCTTGGCCTCGGTTAATTGGAGAAAGCCATGAGCACCTGACTTAGGGCAGCCGATCGTTGGTTGGCAGGCGGCCAATCAGATTTTAGACTGCGAACGGGGAGATCAGAGAGCCTAGCGAGCCAGGACTCCGCGGGAGACTGCAGTTGGGGTTTTGGAATGGGACCCGGGGTGACTTTTAACCCTATGTATCAGAGGACATCCGGTTGGGGAGAGAAGTGGGAATGGTGACATAGACCACGGAACCAGGTTCTGCGGGTCTCCAATGAATCACGTGATTCCAGGCGGTCTGAGCTGAGCCCCTCCTTATACCTCACGGAAGTTGATTTCAGGCCCTAAAAGGCTCAAGATCCCCCAGGACTCCTAATAGCAGCCGGGGTCTCCCTGCTCCTCTGACCGCGTCTCCTCGGCTCCCGTCTCCTCCATCCCCGCAAGCACACGCAGGTGGCCTTGTCCTCCAGGGCCGCAGGGCGTGGCCAGTCTTTGTGTCGTGGGCAAACAGCAGTGTGGCCTGGGTCTGCTCCCACCGTCCCACACAGCCCCGAGGCCTTCAGTGACAAATCCGCGGGCATCGGCAGGCTTGGCTTCTGCCCCAATCTCATCTGAAGCCCCAGCTCTGTTCCCCTTGCCCCCCATACTGTCCCTTTCCTTCCCTGTTGCTCAGCTCACCTGCCCCTTCCGGCCTGTCTGTAACAATGCCCGGCTGATGATGTGGTGGTCGTCGCACAGCAAGCAGCTGTCGGAACACCCGAGACGGAATTGGACCCAAGGTCTGCCTGACCCCGGAGCCCATCACTCTGCTGTGTGACTCTGAGTGGGTTACTTGCCCTCTCCGGGCCCCAGATTCTCACCAGTGGGGGGTACAGTGGGTGCGGGACTGGTGGTGACCCTGGAGCTCGCTGATGCCTGACTTTGCAGGCCATTTCCCCTAGGGGGGCAGGGCTCCTGAGTTCATGACCATCTTCGATACATACAGGTCCCATGACTAGGAAGGGGCAGTTCTAAAACTCAGGCTCCTTTGCATGGGCCCAACCAGCCTCTCACCCCGGGCATTCACATTCCACTAAAAGGACTCTCTCCCCTACCTGAAAACAACCTCACAATTTTCTTGTGCCCTTGAAGTTCCTCAGAGATATAGTTCCCCTGGAGTGGCCAAGAAGAAATTGGCCCCTTGGTCCTCTTGTTCTTACCAGAAGCTTGCGAAGCCCCAGGCACCTCAGAGGGTAAGTAACAATCCCACAGGCTGACTCCTGAGGAAGGACAGTGCCCACCGAGGTATCTAGGGCTGGAGCTGTGGACAGCCTGTGCACCTGTCTCTGGAGGTGAGCAGGCCTATCAGGTTCTTGGAGTCTCACGTGATACCACTGCTCTCTTGTCATAGACAAGCCACCCCCTTGCCCCAGGACTCCCCCCCTGCTCCTGTGCACCCCAAAGTAGTCTCCTGCTAGGCAGGGGTCCCCAGGCTTGGCTCTGAGCAGCTCCAAGCCAGGCTTGGAAGTCTATGGCTCTGAGAGACTGGACCTCCCAGGCCCTGGTCCTGTTACTTCAAAGCTGTGTGGCTTTGGATATGCTCCCACCCTCTCTGGTGCTCAGTCTCTGCCTCTGTACCAAAGTTTCCGTGGCTAGTAATCATGAGCACCGCTGGCAGAGGGCTTACTGGGCGCCAGGCACACCCTAAACAAATCCACCTTCGTCTAACATCCTAACGACCAGGAGTCGTGAGATCATCTTTACGGGAGAGATTAGCAGACAAGGCTCAGAGGGGTTAAGTAATAATTCCGCACAGCTGGTGAGCACCAGAACAGGACCTCAAGCCCGCATCTGACCTCAAAGCTCAGAGCCTATAATCACTAGTCTAGGCTGCTCCCTGGGGACCGTCAACCCTTACCACACCAACGTCGCAGAATCCAATGGGGAGAGGTTCCTGTTGGTTCCAGGGGCTAAAACCACAGTTCCGAGGGCTCGCGGCCTCCCCGGAGCCAGGGACGGGAGCGGGGCTGTGAGGGAGGGAGTGCCCCTCCACGCCGGACCCTGCTTGCCATGCTCCCCACCAGAGGCTTGCTTTAGAAGGGGCTCTCCGGTCCCAGCCAGCTCGGGTTGGGCACGTGAGCCCCAGGAGGAGCCCCAGTTGGAGACGCTACATTCTGGAAGTCTCTTTACTGAGTGCTGACTTCAGCTAAGTCTGTGCCTGTCCATTCCTGCATCACCCTCCCCTCCCCTGACCTGGGGACTTATAGGCAGCCGGGCTCACCCTGCCGCGGAGCTGAATCCAAGGGGTCCCCAAGGAGAAAGAAGAACCGTGGAGGGGAGAAGCCAGACCTGCCTGACCCTGGCAGCCTCCCTGCCCGACGGAGGTGCTGGCCTGAGCTGGTGCCCCAGCCTCCGAGCCAGGGCCCGCGGAGTTAGGGAGGCGAGCGGCCCGGCCCTTGGCGCCTCTGCCAACCAGGGCAGCCCTTCCCAGGGCGGCGTGTGCAGCGGCCCAGTCTGGTGTGAGTGTGACCCTCCAGGTCAGCTCCAGCGCAACGGGCCGCGCTCCCAAGCCCATGGCTCCCCGGAGCCCCAGCCAGGCTCAGTGGACGGCGGCGGCCCGGGCCGCTGTTCTAAGCGGAGCCTCTGTAAGGGCCTGGAGTGAGCGGCCCTTCCCGGGTCTGCCCCCAACCCTGCCCCCACCCCTGCCCCCACGGAGAGCCCTTGGGAGCCGTCCCCCTACCCCACCCCCGCCACGGTGAGATAATGATGACCATAATGAGAACAGTCACCCACACATGTGCACAACGCTTTACAGGTTACAAAGTGTTTCACATACATCATCTCATTAGTTCCTCACAACAGCCCTGTGAGGTAGGCAGGGCGGGGAGTCACGTTTCCATTTGTACAGATGTGGAGACTGAGGCCCAGAGAGGGTCAGTGACCTGTCTGAAGCCACACAGGAAGTCAGCGGCAGAGCTGGGACAGAGGTTGGGCCTCCGTCCCACCTCCAGCCCCCGGCTCTCTCCACTGACTGCACTGTCCTCCAGGAGGACCCCAGCCCCTGTCCAGAGTCTCAGCCACACCCGAGCCAGGCCAGGCCCCCGACCCCTGGCAGTAGTGCTTCCTCGCAGCTCTGCCAACAGCCCCCACCCCCTTCAGGCAGCCCTGTCTCTCCTCCACCTGCTCCCTGCAAACGGCCAGCCCAGAGCCGGGCCCACACCTGCCCGCTGCCCGCTGCTGTCAGCTGCCCAGGCAGGGGGGGCTGGAGCCTCCCTTCCTGTTTTCCTGAGTGATCCCTCCCCATAGGGGAAGAGAGGAGAAAGGAGGAAGAGGAGGAGGAGGAGGAAGAAAAAAACAAGAAACTGAGTTGGAAGAGGGCCCTGGAATCAGGACGTCAAAAGTCCGCATTCCGACTGGCTACAGGAAATAGTTTTTTTTTTTCTCTTTTTATTATTTCAAGTTTTCATAAAAATCCATAATTATTGAAACCCAAGTTACAGAGGAAGTTCGTAACTTTTGTTCTTTTATTGAATTATCGACTGTGCCGTGTGTTGGTCTGTCGGCTTCCGAGTGTAGTCTGTCAGGGTGCGCCCCCGTGCAGGTGGGGTCCCCAGGCCTGGCCGGCGGAGGTCCTGGTAGACCGAGGGCAGTCGGTGAGGGCCGCGGGGCGGGGCGCACAGGGACGGGGGTGAGTGTGTGTGGAAGGATCCAGGGGGGGAGCGCACGGCGGCCGGGCCCCTCCCCCTGCCCGGCCTGCCCTGGGGGTCCCTGCCCCTCCCGCCCGTCCTCAGATCATCTTCATGTTGAACTTGCGCGGGGCGTCGGCGGAGCTGATCCCGGCGTCCGACTTGCGAGGCACGTACTCGATCTCGATGTTGTGCTTCGTGTTGCCCTTGCCCCGGCTCCAGAGAAACAGCAGCACCAGGCAGAAGAGGACGACGCCCAGGAAGGAGATGAAGCCCATGGTGGTGGCGATGATGAGGGTCTTGATGTCGAAGGGGAAAGGCACGGTGGCTCGGGTGCTGTTGGCCTCTCCCTCGCCCGGCTGGTTGGAGATGAAGGCGAAGGTCTTATTGGGCTGATGCGGCCAGTCGGGCGAGTAGCTGCGCACGTGCAGGTGGGCCGGCATGGAGTCGTTGCCGCCCGCGTTGGCCGCGATGCACAGGTACGTGCCGTTGTCCTGCACCTGGGCGTAGCGCACCTCCAGCGTGCCGTCGGGGAAGACTGTGAGCCGCCCGTTGCTCTTGGCCGAGACCAGGTGCTTGCGGGGCGAGAGCCAGAGGATGGCGGGCGGCGGGTCGCCGTCCGCCCGGCACACGAACTGCACCGTGTGGCCCTCGTCCACGAACACCTGCTGGGCTTTGCGGTCCCGGATGCGGGCGCGGCGGCAGGTGAAGTAGTTGGGCAGCAGCACGTCGGGGAAGTCCTTGAACTCCTTGCCCTGGACGAACTCGGGCGTGGCGCACGTGGGCTGCTGCCGGTGGAAGTTGAGCCGCCAGCGGCGCCGGAAGACCCACAGCAGCCGGCAGTCGCAGGCCAGCGGGTTGGAGTCCAGGATGAGCGTCTCCAGGTTGCCCACCGAGTGGAAGGCCGACTCCTCCAGCGTGCTCAGCTGGTTGCCCGAGACGTTGAGCACGCGCAGGTAGTTGAGGCCGCGGAAGGCGTAGGGCTCCACCACGGCCAGCTGGCCGCCCACCAGCTGGAGCTCCTGCAGCCGCAGCAGCTCATGCAGCATGGAGCCCTCGATGGCGCTGATGGGGTTGTAGGACAGGTTGAGGAAGCGGAGATAGACCAGGTGGCGCACGGCCAGGTAGGGCACGGCCGTCAGGTTGCAGTGCGTGATGGACAGGGAGGTCAGGTTGAGGCCGTACAGGCAGTTGGGCGTCATGGTGTCCAAGTAGGGCCAGTGCGAGATCTCCAAGATCTTGAGCCGGTACAGCCTCTTGAAGGAGTAGTCCCGGATGGCGTTGATGTTGAGGTGCCGGAGCCTCAGGACGATGAGGCTGTGCAGGTGGGACAGCGCCTCGGTGGGGATGGAGGTCAGGTTGCATTTCTCCAGCGTGAGCTGTTCCAGGCTGTTGAGGCCGCTGAAGGCCCGGTGCGAGATGTAGACGAGGTCGTTGTCACCGACCTCCAGCGACTTGAGGTTGTACAGGTCCTGGAACATGTAGTCCAGCAGGATGACGATCTTGTTCTCGCTGATGTCCAGCTTGGTCAGGTTGCTGAGGCCCGTGAAGACGCCCAGGGGGATGAGCTTCAGCCGGTTGCTGCGCAGCCCCAGCGTCCGCAGGCTGAAGAGGTTGTTGAAGGCGCCGGGCTCCACGGCGCTCACGATGTTCTCGTTGAGCTCCAGCTCTTCCAGGTGCGGGAAGCTGGCGAACTCGTCCTGGTTGAGCGTCTTGATGCGGTTCTTGCCCAGGTCCAGCAGGCGGGTCTCGGTGGGGATGCCCTCGGGGACCGCCACAAAGCGCTTGCGGTGGCAGAGCACCGCGCGGTCCTGCGCCGAGCACTCGCAGCGCGGCGGGCAGCCGGTGGCCGAGCCGGACAGCACGGAGCCCAGCACCAGCAGGAGGATGGGCTGCCAGCAGGCCAGGAGGGGGCTGGGCATGCTCCTCGCGCCCCCCGCCAGCATCCTCTCGCTCACCTGCAGCCAGGAGCAAGCACAGGACAGGCGGGGTGGTTAGAGGACGGTGCTGGGCTGGCCCCGCCCCGCGCCCTCCTGCCCTGTCCGGGGGGGTCCCTGACGTAGGAAGGCGGGCCCACCTGGGACCCCACAGTGAGGTCCCGATGCCCAGGCCAGAGAGCCTCCTGCCACTCCACGTGCTTCCTCTGTGCTCCTTACCCTGCCCAGAGCCCTCCCAAAGGAATTCCTCAGCATCCCCGGGACTGGGGGGCACACGGGAGGGGCAGGTCGCCCCAGAGGAGTCTGGTATTGGCACCCCAGGCGGCGCCCACCTCCTTTGCATTTGATGCTTCTCAGGCAACGTGATGCAGGCAGGCACCCCGTACCCTCTCAGCACACCCTGGGCCTCGGCTTCCCCTGGTGCTCATCAAGGATAAAGCCAGACCTGCTGAGTTGCCTTCAGGGCTCACAGAGGGAATCCAAGGGGTTCAAAGGCTGAAGCCTCAGGACCAGCCTGTGGAGGAGCATGTCTGGTCCCCAGCCTGCCAGGCCAGGGCTCCTGGGGCTGCTGGGGGCCGCCTTCTCAGCCTGAGCTTCCCCAAGCCCTGACGCCGCGGCCCCCTCCTCACCGGCGTTGCAGCTGGGCCCCCAGCCCGAGAGCCCTGGACACCAGCAAGCCTAGCAGCGCCTGTCAGTGTTCATGAAGCTGCTCCCCACGGGGTTTCTGCATCAGTGGCGGGCACCCCGGCCCCAAAGCTGGGACTCTGCCCTGACGCCTCCCTGTGGGGTCTGTCTGACTCTCCCCTTCCTCCAGGTCCGCTGTGACCCACCCAGCCCCCCGAGCTCAGGGCCCAGCAACCGAGGGTTCCTGGTCTCGGGCCCCACAGTTTTTTCTTCCAGGAATATCACTCCCTGCCTGTTTAAACCCATCTCCACGGTCTGATTTCATGGCCGCTGCTCCAGGAAGATTTTTCTGACCCCCAGGGGCGATGGGGAGAGATGAATAACCGCCAGACTTCATCTGTCTCTCGGGGTTCTGAGCTAGCTCCTCCTAGAGCCAGAGCTGTGTGCAGCTCCTGGTCTGAGATGGGGGCAGCCAGGGCCACTGAGGACTCGAGGCCCGTTATGAGCACAGGTTGCAGGTGGGGTAGGAGGGGTGTGCAGGGCTAGCCCCCCGCCTCTGACTCTCTCCCAGTTGCCTTGAGAGGCGACTTGCTCCCACTTACGCCGAGACTGCCGCCCCCATTTCCTCTGTCCCTCCTCTGTTCCCCGCCTGGGAACCTGGCCCAGCAGGGGCAAGTCGGTGGCTAGGAGGGCGAGTGTGGACTTCTCCAAACTCCCAGATGGTCTCGGGGTGGAGGGGGTGCTGAACCAGAGCTGGAGGCTGCCGGTTCACACGCTCTACAGGTACCTGGGGTGGGGTGCGGGGTGCTCCCAGCAGGAAGGGGAAGCCCAGGCTGGGAGGGTTCCCATATCTCTCCCTCAGCTCTCCCAGGGCCACCCCCTCCACCCCCTACCCCTGCACAGAGCCTCTGCTCTCAAGGCCACAGGACTTGTCACCCATCCTCTAACCCTTCAGGTGATGGGGGCCTCAAAGAGCCCATGGCTCCAGCCTCGGGAGGGTAGGGGACCTGAGGCCAGAGCTCTGCTTGCGAGACATGCCACACACCTTCCAGGCCCCCAGGGTCTCCCCCAGGCCGGACAGGTGCTCCCTGCTTGTTGATGGACTGAGTGACTGATTAAGCAGAGGGGGCTCTGGGTGCCACGGACACATTACGGAATCTGCAAGGTTTTGTCATCCCCAGCGACTTTGTCCACCCCCCACCCCTCAGCTCCTCTCATCCTCTCTCCAGACTCTGTGGTTCGTCCTCCCGCCCCCAACACCCACCAGGCCATTTTCTACAGTCACACACGCTCCAGTGACCCACCAGAAAAGCAAACATCCTGACAGGCGATCAATAAGTAACTGGGCCCGCCGCTGGAGCCGGCAGCTCGGGCTGGCGTGGGTGTGAGGCTGGGGTGTAAGGCTGGGGACCCGGAGGGGTAAATAGGGCTTGGGCACGCAGGTCAGGGCCGGGCTGGGGGGGCGAGGTGGGGGCTGCGGGAGAGGGCGCTGAGGACCGACAGGGGGACAGTCAGGGCACAGATCCCCTGAGATGTTGGGAAGGCCCTCACACACACAGACCACAATAAGGCTTTCAAAGCCACCACCACCTTGCCTCACCAGACCCATGTTCCCGTCTCCCATCAGCCGGCCTCTTACATGCAACCCCCAGGTGTCCCCACCTCGTCCTGGCTCTCAACTATCCTTGTGGAGACCTCTCCCAGCCTCCTGCCCCAGCGGCCCAGCCCGTGTGACCTCCTTTCCCAAAGGCCACCTCCTCCACGAAGCCCTCGGTAACCTACGCAGTCAGAAATCACCTTTTTCCAGTAACATGGAAGCATCTGACGCTTATTAGTAGTGACATTATGCAACTGCGATATGGCGCACACCTCAGTCTAAAAATCACCAGCTGACAGAAAATAGGCCACAAGACGATAAGAAGATGAGGCAAGCCAGTGAGGGAAGGATAGCACCAGTCCTGCGTGATGACGAAAGGAGTGAGCTTCCTGGCAACCTGAGCAAAGAGGGAAATAGGGCCCAAAGCCTCAGCCCTTGGCACTGTGCCTGCATATTTAAATGCTGGGTCGGTCATGGGGGCTTCTGTCTCACAGAAGAGCCCCAGTGATGTTCCTGGTGGAGGGAGTGTACACAGGAGTTTCTGCGGGGGCTGGGGGCCTTCTGAGTGAGCCCTGAGGGACCCGGGGAACTCAAACCCATTGACGGAAAAGCTGGCCGGCTTGGCCTCGCCTGGCTGCCCTCCACCCCTCACCACCCCCGGCCACACTGCACAACAGGCCACGCTCCCCAGGACCGACACAGCCTCGGGAGGGCATGGCCCCCCGGCCTGCCTCGCCCCTCGCCATTTACACGTGGCTGTCCTGAAACGGGGGGAAACTGAGGCCTGGAGAGGTTAAGATGCCCGCCCAAGCCACAGCAGAAGCACCACACACAGGCCGAGACTCCCAGTCCCACCCGCCCGCCCCATGGGGTACGTGCCATCTAGGGGCGCTGCTGCCAAGGCTGTCTGTGGGGGCCACCAGAGGTGCGGAGGGGGCAATGTGAACCCTGAATCCTGCTGGTGACTCGTACAATTGCGAAGGAGAAGCGTGTTATGCACTTTAATCAGCCTTTTGTTTTGAATCCCTGCCCCCCTGAAGGGCTTCCCACAAGGGCAAGAGCTTAAAAATCGGACCAATAAATACAAAGGGAATAAACATCAAAGGCAGGCAGGTGGGCAGGCAAAGGGAGAGCCATGCCCGGGGCACAATGCTCAGACCCCACAGCAGCCTTGGCCCTCCCAGTGCCGGGGTGCTGGCGGAGGCCGCGCGGTCACACCAGCATGAGGGCATAGCTGCGTGGCTCCAGCGCTTCCCACACTGGCCACTCTGCTGTGTGACCTCAGGCAAGGCCTGCCCTCTCTGGTGTGCTTCTTCCCCTGTGCAGTGAGGGCTGGATTCCATGTCTCCCGAGGGAGCCCACAGTGGAAACTGACCTCCTCCAGCTAGAAAAGTCAAAGTTAGGCATGAAGAGCAGCGGGGGCTCAGGCCCCAAAGTGCAGTTCCACTGGGGCTGGAAGGGGCTCCTTGAAAGGTCTCACCGTGGGGCTGTCCCCTGTGGGGCTCAGGATGGGACAGGTGACTGGTGGGGACAGAAGGGGCACGAGATCACCTGTGCGTGGACTTGGGGAGGGAGGCCAGGGGTCACTCTGTCTCATAAGGTAGATTTTAAATCAGGCATTTTTTTTTTAAGCCATTTTACAGATGAGAACTGAGGCTTCCAAAAGGGAATTCATTTGCCCTCGGGTCTAGGCACAAAACTAGGGGGCAGCAGAGCTCCGCTCCTCCTATCAGCTTGCCTCCCCCAAGAGCCACCAGCTGAGAACACTTCTGGACACACAGGGAGAGGCGGGTCCGAGGCAGACACCCGTGCTCAGATAACTGCAAGGAGGCACCCTGCCCCCCACCCCACAGAAGCCTTTCCTCAACTGCATATGCTGAACACTCGATTTTTCCACCGGTGCCTACCGCCACGGTCTCTGCTAGAATCTCACCTAATTCGGGGTCGGCTGCAGCACAGAGCGGAAGGTTTAGTTGTTTTAGGTTTACAGTATCAACATTTCATGGTGTTCCCACTCAGCGTTCCGCAGGGAGCTCGGGGCTCCCCAGTGCGCACAGGAAGGGGGTCCCGGGCAGGGAGGCGCCCACTGCCATGGCTGGGGGCCCAGGGCCTCTGGGGAGCAAGCAGCCCAGCTGTGGGACCTAAGCACCTGCAGCGGGCTGTCATCCTACATGGAAATGAGGGGGGCGTGCACCATCACGCTCCCTCGGGCCCTGTGTCCACAATGGGGCCTGCAGCAGGGGGGCGTGAGGAGGGATGGCTCACCCTCCTGGGGCCCCCTCTGGATCTCTGTGCAGTCTGCTAAGTTTGCGTCTCTCCCTTGCCCCCCTTCGGAGTTCCTGGGCCTGCCCTCTGTGCCTCCCAGGCTGAGAGCCCCCAGGGCAGGGCCCATCCTCACAGCGGCCCTCCTGAGAACAGTCCCTCCTTCCTGGAGGAGGAGGAGGAGGCGTCCCGGAGCTTGGCTCCACAGGCCAAGAGGGGAAGGGGGGCATTTTTGAGGGAAGGAGTGGTGCAGACTAAGGTGGGGGGCGGGGTGCAGGGGAAAGCATCGGGGGCCCCTAATTGCTTCTCTCCTACCCCAAAATCCTGACCCGTTGGGGCTTCTTCTAAGTCCTCCATTCTGGCTTTCTAGGGCTAATCCCTGCTGAGGTGTGAATGGCTTATAATGGCTGAAGGTGTGAGCTACTAATGGGGGAATCTCAGTCCCTGGCCAGCCTGCTGGCACAGGGAGTGGGAGGACAGGGAACCCTGAAAGGAAGGGGCCGGGAGCTCGGGCCAGTGGGTGGGCAGCAGGGCAGCCCCTGTCCATCTCCTCCAGCCCGCCCTGGCCCGTCCTCTCCCTTGTCCTCCTCCTTCAGCCGCTCCCCCTCCCCGGGGGGGGGGGGAAATCAACCTGGAAGAAAATTGAGGTCATGTCCTTTGTATAATTCTTTATTTTCCTCTTGCTCTTGGTTCTGGCAGAGCTGCTGGCCCCCCGGGCCGTGTGTGCGTGTGTGTGCGCGCGCGCGCGCGCGAACGTGTGTGTAGGGGAGGGTGGCCCATGTGGGTGCGTGGGCCTGCGGTCCCTCCTCCCACCACTCCTCACCCTCCCTGGCCCAGTGCCTCCAGCCCCACCTCTTAGGTGTGCTTGGAACTCAAGCCTCTGCCGCGGTGCTCACCTGGCCTCCTGGCCACGGCCGGGGCTGCTGACCGCGCCCGCTGGGATGGCCTGCCTCCTCACTAGGGCAGCTGCCCTGTGTGGCCCTGGACAGGCACGCAGCCCGTGCCCCTGAAGGCAGGGTGCCCACAGCCCGCCCCATGGGATCTCGGCCGCTCTCAGGAGCCGCTAGCCTTCCGGCCAGCCCACAGCTCCTGGCCATTTTCAAGATAAATTATGAATTTTAATTGTCAAAGCATCTTAGTGTTTAAAGGCTTCTGTATATAGGCTCTGCCCTCCAGGAGCGGCCGGCTCGGTGGCAGGGAGCAGGGGCAGGGCCAGGCCTAGAGGAGGCCACTTCTCGGGGAGCAAAGGGCACTGGGCGCACTGGGCCTACAGGCCCCACGTCCAGGCTCGAGTCAGGGCTCACTGCACGCCTGCCCTGCTGTGTGACCTTGGGTGAGTCCCGGGCCACTGTGGGCCCTGGCTGCCCCTTCACCGGCTTGTTCTTGGAACTTGGAAGAGTCCAGCCGGGAAGCCAGGAACTGTCCTGGGCAGGGTGGGAGGGAGCCACTGGTTCTAGGAAACTTCCTTCTTGTCTGTGCTGAGCCCACCTGAGTGAGAGCACCCGTCCTTGGCTTGGAGCTATCCCAGAATTACTGAGGGCTAGATAAGCACCCGAGTGCTGACCTGAGGAGGTCCAAGGAAAACCCACGTCCCTACCACTACCTCTCCCTGCCCACCTCTCTCGGGCTCTAAAACAGCAGCCTAGGTTCACGGGGAAAGAAGGCACTGCGGAAGTACTGGTTCCATCCGCTTGCCCAGGCCATCGTGGGAGGTGCCTGGCACGTCTCCTCCTTGCTTCCTGACTACCCCAGTCCTCAGGGCTACCGTGGGAACAGCTCAGGTAGGCCCATCTCAGGCTTTAGAGGCCTGGAAACCAGCCAGTCCCCACCCCGGTGGGCCATCGGCCTCTAGCCCAAAAAAGGAGGAGCTCACTCAGAGGCCCAGGGCAGGGAGAAGGCAGTGGGGCGGCCAGGGTGCTGGAAGGCCTGAGATGTGATAAAGGGGATGAAGATGAGGGCCTTTCATGCACAGGCAAGGTTCTAAGCACCTTACATACAAAAATCCCCCTCACCCACCACGTGTTGAGATAGGCTGTGTCACGAAGCCCATTTTGCAGATGGAAAAACAGAAGCACGAAGAGGTTCTGTAAGCTGCTCAAGGTCGCACGGTGAGCAGGCTGTGAACTCAAACATGAGCTTGTTTCCTCTTCACAACAATCTGATTAGGTTGGTGCTATAATGCTCGTTTTACAGATGAGAGAACTGAGGCACAGAGAGGTGGGGCAGCCTGCCAGGACTCACACAGCGGTGGGGTGGACGGCAGAGCTGGGGCGGGGCCTGGGGCTGTCTGATCACTCCCCCACGATTCAGGTTCAAGGGCCTGCTGAGCTATAGGAGAGTGTGGGTAAGTGGCTTCATGTCTCAGGTCAGGGGGCAGAGCGTTAACAGAGAAGGAAGGAAAGAGGTGCTCGATGGGACATACCCAGAGTGCTTTGCAGAATGACCCCAGCAACTCTCACCACACACCCTGCCTTGTGGATGAGGAAACTGAGGCTCTAAGCCGTTAGTTCACCTCCCACGGTCCCTGAGCTTATCTGACCCCAGAGGCGTGGTAACCCCAGAGAAACCCCTCCCCCACAGCTGAGGGAAGTGAAGCCCGAGAGCATCAGGGATGAGTCCTGGGTCCCACAGCATTGCACGGCTAGGGCCTCAGAAGAATCCTGGCCTCCCGACGACAGCCCGCCCGCCCTCCCCAGCATGTCACCTGGATAGATCAGAGGCAAGCGAAGGTTTGAGTTATTTCTGTCTCAAGAAGGGGGAAAGATTGAAAAACAACCCCCAGTACATCCCAAACCAAGGTCCCGTGAGTTTTTAGAGCACGGGCTGGCAAAGTATAAATAAAATCGCGCTCTCTCTGCTCGAGTGAATCTTGGCTAACCCCTTGCCAAAGCCCGCTTTTCCAACCTACGCCCCGAGATCAGAGTCAAGAAGCGAGCCCCTCTGCTCAGACCTAGCGGGGTGCTCTGCTCTGCTCAGGAATACTCAAGGCCATGACCTGGCTAGAGTTCATGAGAAGCCCGGCCTTGGGGGGAGGCGCCTCTCCGCAGATCTCAGGCCCCGAGGGTGGAGTCATAAGCCCGCGGGAAGCCCATGCAGCTCAGCGTGAGAAATCCAAGGCAGGCCCGAAGGCGCAGGATGAAGACCTGCCCTAGCAGTAGGGAGTGAGTAGCCCGCTGCGAGAGGTGTGTAAGCAGGGACACCAGCGGGAAACCCCTCTGCTCCAGTGCACACCTCAGCAGCCCCTCTCAGCTCGGAGACACCCCCATCTCACGCCTCCATAAAGGGACGTGAGATGGCCAACCCCCCTCTTCCCCAACTGTATCTGCAGCCCTACTGGGCGTGGGCCAGAGAGAGGAAGCCTGCCGGTGGGCCCCGGCCCCTCTCAGAGACACAAGCAGGTTCTCTGTAGAGCGAAGCTGAGGACGCGGCAGAGAGAGATTAATTTCCTGAAAGGGGAAAAAATAGAAAAATACACACACGCCACACACCCTAATAACATGTAATAAGAGGTTGGAGACAGGGAACAACGCCCTGGTAATGTCACCCTGGCGGCAATCAATCTGGGTGTCACATGAAATAGGCATAATTATTCTCCCAGCCCTGTCGCTCGTCTCTAACCAGCTCCAGGGGCCCAGGGCCGGGTGGGAAAGCAGCCTCCAGAATCGGTCCTCGGTACACCAGGCTGGTGGCGGGAGTGGCTCCAGATGACCTTCCCAGCCCTGAGCTTCCAGCCTCGAGAGGGATGCAGGGGGCTTGAGGGTCACCGAGGGGCCTCGCTCAGCCACCCCCCTCACTCACTCAGTAGGCAACAGCAATCAGGGAGGACTCCCCCAGGAGGTGGGCATGAAGGAAGAACACATATACCTTTTTTCATGCAGTATTCGGTCTCTCGCTCACCAAACTCTTATTAAGCACTCCCCAGCGCCAAGCCCCAGGCCGGACTCCAGGGTGTGGAGACAGGGTTTTCAGGGGGCACAGTCTCTCTCCCTCTGCCAAGCCGGGACCACCCCTGCCCATCCTAGGGGTGAACACAGAGCCCCTGGGTTCCTTTGGCCCTAACTCTGAAGGACTTAAGTTACTTTGCTCCTCCTCATCCCCCCTCCCCTGGGGAGTCCTCCCGAGTGTCCTTGCCCATCCCTGAACTCAGGGCTTTATAGGGAGGGCACCCCGCTAACTGGGGAACGCTAAGGCACAAGAGGGGCAGTCGCTTCCTAAGCACCTGTTACACACTGGCTGAGGCCCATCGCGGCCCCCATTTCCTACATCAGAAACCCTGAATTCTGGAAATGCAAAGCAACACGTAATGCAACACCATTTCACACTCGGTCAATCGGTGGAAACCAGGACAGCTGACCACAGCGAGAGCTGGCGAGGGGGGAGCAAAAGAGACACCCTCTCCTGCTGCGGGGCTTAAGCGGTCCAACCGATCCGGAAAACGCTTTGGCACGTTTTCTAGGAAAGCTGAATATGAACACGCCCTACGGGCCAGCAATTCCGCTCCTAGCCCTGTGCCCCAGAGACACCGCATGGCGCCTCGGGAGACGGACAGGAAGATTATGGCAGTGTTGTTTGTGAGAACCAAAAGGGGAACAAGCCACACAGAAGAATGATAACTACGCAGCGGTAGGTCCAAATAGTAGACATCACGCGCCAGTGACAACGAGTCAACTACGTCTACCGTTGTTTGCAACGATACAAAACGAAACTTACGAATCTGATGTTGAAGGGGGGAAAAAGAGAATTCTAGAAGGCTGCATCAGGCTTCAGGTTCTTTTTACAAAGTTCAAGAGTAACCCAAACTGAACAATTTCCATATGTTAAAATACATGATTTTTAAACGGCAAGGGAATAAATACCGACTAGATAATTAGGAGAGTGGCTGCCGCAGAGAAAGAGGCCAAGGAATAAAGTGAGGGAAGCCCGTACGACACGTACACTGTTGCTAGAGCCCTAATGTTCAGGCCGGGAAGTCGTGTTGCCGTATTTGTAACACTATTATTATCACTAATGCTAAATACATTAATCAATTGCCAGGTCATGCCGGGATGAGCAATCCCTGAGCCCCAGGGGTCAGAAGGAAGGCACTTTAGACCAAGTTTATAAGCTGGGGACTTCAGGCAAGTCAGTCCTCCTTTTCTCAGCTATAAAATCAAATCTCTGTACCAGCGACAGCAAAAAGACCGAGAACACATCACCGATATAAATTATGAATAGCTAGTATTTCTTGAGAACTTAACTGTGTACGAAGCACTGTTCTAAATGCTTTGAATATATTAGCATACTTAATCCTCCTGCTAACCCTGGAGGGAAATATCCTTGCTGGCCCCACTTTATGGATACAAAGACTGAGGCCCTGCGAGATGAAGGCACTTAGCAGAGGTGGAACCGAGGTCGGAACCCTGGCATATAGTGAACTCAACAAATTCACTGTAAAGTAACATCAAAGGAACCAAGTACACATGAGGAGGAGATTGCTGTCAGTACTGCTCTCCTGGGCCCACAGCACCCAAGGACGTTCATTCATTCATTCATTCATTCATTCATTCAATGCACAAAGTTCAGCATCAAGAATGCCTCAGATGCATTTGGAAATGAACTTGCCTTACCACACTCTTTCTACAAAGAACCCTCCCAGTCCTGGAATCTCCTGTTTTCTGCGTCTCCACGAAGTCTACTATCACCTCAGGACCTGCTCCCTCCTGCAGGGCCTCGGATGACCTCCACCTCCCTCAAACAAACCCCATCCTTCTCTGAGTGCCTGGACGCCCTTGACCTCACCCAGCTCTGTCTATCCATACAGGTGGGGAACACTGTGTCCCCTCCAGGTGGTCCTTGCCACCAGCCACTAGCTGCTCTTCAGTGTCTGCCCTACCCCCGGGGGCCCAGCAGGGGAGCCCAGGGGGTGGTGACAAGATTGCCCAGGGTGGAACATTCAAGGCAATCCATGGGAGCCCCAGAGAGCCTAGTCCAAGGCTAAACAGACAGCAGCCAGGATGTGTAGAATAAGCACATGAATTAATTGGCCACCAGCGTGCCTCTTTACTGTGCATGCCTAGAGGAGGAGGGGGATCGGTAACTTGGAGCAGTCAGGGAGGCTTCCCTGGGTAGAGGCCCTGGAGAAGAGGGGAAGGCCTCTGGGTAGGGGTGCTGCACCAAGACAGGTGACAGGGGCTAGGCAAAGGAACTGGTGGGAAGGGAATAGAGATCCACCCGTGGGTAAACACTGGGAAGAGGGGGAGGAGACCCTGAGGCTGGAAGACTCCGTATGTCCACAGAGTGCCACACAGAGGACAGCAGGACCAAGAGGCCCTGGCTAGCAGGCTAAGGCTCCAACACTGAAATCACCATCGTCCGCTGCCCCCCGCCCCCGCCTTGCACAAGCCCCAGGACCAGCTGACACACCGCCTCCTGCCTCTGTGGGACCCTGTGCAAATCACTAGGCTGCCTCCCATCTCCACAAGAATGTACTCTTGGCCCCAGTTGGGAGCCTCCAGCCATTTCCTCTGCTGGGCACCTGGAGACAGCACCCGATGGGCCATCCCTGCTACCAGGGATCCTGTCTGGCTTTATGCTGAACAAAGACCCACATATGAGAGGTTCTTGGGTCCTTTTGGTTTGTTCATTTGGGGTGTGTGTGTGTGTCTGAAATTCTGAGTTTTAGAGAACAGTATCTAGTAAAGGGCAGCATGGGTGCTCAGAGGCAGGGGAGGGAGCACTGACCACTAAAATCAAAGAGGACTACCGCAAGGGGCGGCCTAGTCTCTCCACTGCCCTCCAGGCACACAAGGCCCTCTGCCCACAAGCCAGGATTCCTGGGCTTTGAGCACACACCCATCCCCCAAAATCTGGCCCCTTGGATTGAGGGTCTTCTCTAACTCCAGGCCCTGGGGAGCACTGCACCCTCGACCACGTGTACCCAAGGCCCATCTCACAATTAAACTGGCAGGGGATGGGGGAGGGGAAGGGGACAGCAAGCACATCACACGGGGCCTGCCCTCCCCCTTGCTAAGTCTCCCTCCCATCGGGGCATCCGGGTGATGCCAGGAGTCCCTACCTGGGTTCCAAGGAGTTCTTGGCCTCACCCCTCTATCACTTTATCCTCTCCCTCCTGCCTCAGGCAGTGGAGAGAAAGCGGGCATGCTGTCCCAGCAGACTAGGTCCCACACAAAGACAAAGGGCCTGGAACAGGTGACTCTCTTCCTTCACCCAAGCTCCTTGCTGGATGTGGGGAAGTCCCAGGCACTTTGCCTCTAGGGGCCCCGGCTCACTGCTCCCTGGGCATGGGAGGCACAGTGTAAGAGCTGTTGGCGTAATGACAGGCAGGGTTGAGCCCAGAGCCAAGGGCCAGGCTGGGCTGCACACCCTCAGGGTGCCCAAGGCAGAGGAGGACTGAAGGTGGGCTGGGCTGGCTGGGAAGGGGCTCGCCCAGATGGTACTGCCCCCCACCTCAGGGTCTTCCTGCACACCCAGGGCACCTCCCACATGCCTCTTCTCCCCCACCCTGAGCCCAGGACCTCGCAGAACAAAGGGGATGCCTCCAGCATTACCAGGGCTGAAGGCGTGGCTGGGGTGGGACCCAGGGTGGGGACAGCCCACTGGACCTGGCCCCACCCCTCCCCCAAATGGAAGCCACCTGGAGACACATCTTGTGGGGGGGCTCGGCCACCTCACAGAGGGTGGGAAGGCAGAACAGGATGCTCCCTCCTCACTCCCTTTTCTCAGCTGGTTCCCACCTCCCACTGGCTGCCTAAGAATGAAAAGTGGGGCAGGAGGAGGTGAGAAACCGGGACTGAAGACAGACAAAGGGAGGCCCCGAAAGGGTTCCTGGGTCCTCCATAATCCCAACTCCCTCCCCTGCACTCTTCCCACCGCCCAATTCCCCTCTTCTCCCTGTCCCTGGGCTAGAGCAGGCAAGGGACCGTCAGGGGAGGGGAGCTGGTGCTCAGGCTGGAGGCTGTGGAGGAAACTGGTCCCAGACCAGCATCCACCAGCTAGCCGGTGCCTGCTGCGGGCCAGGGCTGCCTGGGGGGGGGGGGGGGAATCTGTGGACACTGGTGCAGCCACGCGCTGAGCAAGGGGCTTACCCTCCACGATGAATAACGCTCCGGAGGGGAGGGGCCAGGAGGGCGGAGGCCAAGCAGGACTGGGACCCTGGCTGGTGCCCCTCCACAGCTCCCCCTCTCATCTAGCCAACCTGGAATTTGGGGGATGGGGTGGAACGGGAAAGGAACAATCTTCATTTCTGAGGCTCCAGGACGGTCAGGTCTGCGACCCCAAAGGGGAATCTGGGTGGCACCGAGTGCCCCGCAGCCCCAGGAGGGCGCAGCCGGGCCAACGGCGGTCCCCACGGGAGCTCGCCGCGGGGCTGCCCGCTCGGGGCTGGTCCTCGGCCGCCTGGCTCACCTGCATCTCGGGCGCACCGTCCGTCCGCTCGGCTCGGTCACCACTCGCATGTCTCCCCCGCCGGGCTTCAGCCCCTGCCCAGCCCCCTCCTCCGTCTCCTCCTCCTCGTCCGACACCTCCGCCCGGCTGTCCGCGCGCCCTCTCAGGGTTGTCTGTCCGTCTGTCTGCCCCACGCGGGTGGGAGCCGAGCCGGGGCCGGGGCAAGGGCGCGGGAGTGGGGAGGCGGGAGGCCGCGGCCCCGGCGGGCGGAGGGGCGGGCGCGCTCAGGACGCGCGACGCGGGCTCGGCGAGCTTGGTTCCGCGCCCCGGGCCGGCCTGGAGCCGCCGCCGCCGCCTCTGCCGCTGGGGCCGGGGTCGAGGCCGGGCGCGCTCCGCAGCGGGGCCGGGGCCAGAGCTGAGGCCGGCAGGCAGCGGCCCCGCATGCTGCTCGGAGCCCCGCGGCGGGAAAGGGCCCGGAGCGGCGCGGGTGGGGACTCCGCGCGCTCCCGGGGCCGGGGCCGGGGCCGGGACCCGCCGCCGCTGCCGCCTGCGCTGTCGCCGGGCGCCCGCTTCGGCTCCCGCACCGGCTCCCGCCCGGGCTCCGCGCTCTGCCGCGGCGCAGGGAGGGAGCGCGAGGAGCGAGCCCGGGAAGGAGGAGGGACCGGGGGAGGGAGGGAGGGAGCGAGCGCGGAGCGGCGGGAGCCGGGCGGGGGAGGAGAAGGCGCGGCCGCAAAACCGAGGAGGGGGGCGGGGGGCTAGTCTTCTTTCAGCGGAGGGGGCGGAGAGCGAGGAGCGACCCAACCGCCGCCCTGCACCGACCGGGCGGCGAAACTGGCAGTGGGGGCGCAGGGAAGGGGCTCGCCAGGCTCGCGCCCGAGCCGGCGCCCGAGAGCGTCAGCCCCGCACCCGCCGCGCCCCTCTGAGTCCCGGGCCAGCCCGACCCCGGGGAGTCCGCGCTGCGGTCCTCCCTGAGTGTGCACGCACCCTCTCGTGTGGCCACATGCGTGCGCGTGTGAGCACGTGAATGTGTTCACACGTGTTAAGCAGGGTCACGGCACACTGCCGTGTGGACGGACACACGCACGCCAAGCGGCAAGGCTCCCCACCCAGCCAGGGTTGTTTGGAGGACGGCGTGGGAAGGGTCAGGCTCGGAGTCTCTGTCCTGCCCCCCTTCTCCAAATCTCTGAGTGCCCACACCCTGGCGTCCCTGGGGCCAGGCGGGTAGAGAGGGAAGCTCCGGGGGCACCGAGAGGAAGGCGCGCCAGTTCCGCGGCTTCACCCCAGGCGGGGTCTTGCCCCGCCCTTTGCAGCCCGGGTCCCCGCCCGAGCCGGCTTCCCGTCCGGCAGAGGGCAGCAGGTGGCTAGGACCGACTCCGGCCGCCGGCACGGCCCCCACACACCAGCAGAGGGCAGGGCAGAGCCTCCGTGGGGCATGGCTGTCCCTCACTTCGATCCCAGTGATCCAGAGGATCCTGGGCTGGGGCCACGCACGTAGATGGACCTAGAGAATGGGACCTCTCCGAGCCTCCTTGACCAGCAGGTGCAGCGGATCAACTGGCCGGGGTGTCTTATCAGGGTGCAGAGAGGACTGCCATGCTTCGGATCTCACCTCCTTGCAGGTCCCTACATCTCCTTGAAGCCGGATGGCCTTGAGCACTAAGTTAGTTTGACTAGAATAACCACCAATGCTGAAACCGCCTGGCACGCTGGCCCCTTCTCCACTGTTGAGAGTGCATCCCATTAGCACGTTAGTGCCCCTGACACCGGAAGCCCACAGGGGTAGGGGTCCTGGCAGGCAGAGAAGGAAGCTGAGGCCCCCTCAGTGGCGGAGACAAAGCCCGGGATCCTGCTCCCACCCCCTCCCCCCGACAGAGCCTGCCTGACATTCACTACAGACATCTGACCGGCATGGTGGGGCTACCGGCCTCCCCTGACCCCGACGCCATCTCCCGTCTTCACTGTCCAGCCTCACACGCACAGCCCACAGAGTTGCACAGACCTTCTGTTCCAGCTGAACAGATTCTGGGGACTTCGCGATCTCACTGCCACACCAACGGGTCTGGACCGTCCTGCCTGAGAAACCGTCCCCTGTGTCCACCCGTATCCTAGGGCTAGCTGGAGCGCTGCGAGCAGGTGCGGATGCTGTGCTGTGCACTACCTTCTTCTTCCAACAAACCTCTGAGGAGGCGCTGTTGCTCTCCCGTGGCGGAGAGAAGGAACCCGAGGCTCAGAGAGGTTACCGGGCTTGCCCGCTGTCACACAGCGCGTAAAGCCTGGAACCGGACTTTGAATCGCCTTCCAGGGCTGAGTCAACCAGTAGGGGGCAGGCTTGGCAGAGGGGCCTACAGGTGGGCGGGGAAGAGGGGAGGCGGCACAGGTGTCCTGCCTCTTTCAAGAGCCCAGCGCAGGCGGCTCCCCGTCCCTCAACTCTCTGCCGCCTGGACCCCCTTCCCAGACTCGCCAGTCCCCCCACCCCGGCGGCTGGTGAGTTACCCGTGAGCTCCCGCCCTCCCGCGCCGCCTCCTCCCACCAGCCCGACAGGAATAGACGCTCTCTAGCTCCTGCGTAAAGGCTCCGCCAGGCGCCCGGCGGGCGCGCAGACCCGCTGGGGGGGCGGGGGCGGGGGCGGGGGCTATTCCTGGTGCGGCGACTGACGCAGGCACCGCGCGGCCACGGCATCTCCGCCCCCGACTCACCTGCTCCCAGCCTCAGTGATCTCGGAGGAGCAATGGGGGAGAGCCCACTGTCTCCACTCCCAAGCCCCAGATGCTGGCTAAGGAAGTTGGCGTCCGGGGGTGGTGCCTTCTGGGGCCCCCAATTCTCTCTCCCAGCCTTAAGGCCAGAGGGATAAGAACTGCCTTATTTCTCTCTTATACAGTATCCAGGCCATTCCTGGATGGAATGTCTCTCCAAAAGAAATGACTCCCTTATCTTACTTCGCCAATAGAAACACTGGCGTGAGGGAGGAGTTGGGGGAAGAACCCCGAGAGAAGGCCTTTTGGAGGGTTCAGCCTGGACGTGCTGAGAGTGCAGGCCTTATCACTCCAAGACCCCATAAAAGGGTGGGGAGGCCTGTCACTGGGTCCTCACCCAGTCAGATGTCCCTGCACGAGCTATGGGAGAGGGGTGGAGTGGGGCGGCCCCCAGCAGAGCCCTCTCAGCGATCCCAGAGCCATGGAGAAGGTGAAACCTCGGAGGGACCCAGCCCAGGACTTATTTGACACAGCCAGGAGATGATTCGCGGGACCTGACGGCTGAAGGGTGCTCACTCGCATTTTAAGCCTTGGGCCTAGCTGGTCCACCTGCTTTGGTCGTCCTCCGCTGGGTTTGCCCCTGAGCTTCAAGACCAAACTAAGACCATTCTCTTCTATTCCTGTCTCCTCCTCCCCAGACTAAAATGGCTTTAGAAGCAAGGCCCCAGTCTCTTCTCTGTCCTCAGACTAGGAGCTCCCAAGAGCAGGCCTCAACCTACCTGTCTCACTGGTGGGCACACAGCAGATCCTGGCTGCAGCGCGAAACTCAGCAAGACCCAATAAAGCAGGAGCTGCCGGCCGGAAGCAGCAGGCAGCCTGCAGCGGCAAAGCCGAGAAGCTGGAGCGGTCTGCCAGGGGACTCTGGAGGAGGGGACGGGGCTCTAGAACCTTTATGCAGCCCTGCTGTAAGACAGGCTCTGAACTATACTTCACACGCTTCGCCCTTCAAGACTACTCTTGCTATCCCTACCATACGTATAGATGAAAAGCAGGCTCCGGGGAGGGCTGGTGTCTTGCCCAAGCTCACTGTGAAAGAGGCAGAGCTGGACTTTGGAGCTCAGTGTGTGCCTGGTGTCCCAGCCCAAGCGCTGCACTCCCCCCACTCTGGGCGGTTGAGGGCGCAGGAAGAGGGGCCCAGAAAGGCAGGGTGGCCCGTGCAGGCCTACCTGTGTGCTTGCTCCGCACTGCCCGCTCCCAGCCCACCAGCCCGCGGGGTTTTACGATGATGATTATTTCTGAAGCCACTTGAAATTAATGACAGCTCTAAAATGCCTGGGACAGTGGAGTCATTGCTGAGACCTCTAATTAGCAAGAAAGACGGAGACCAGGGGCCGGGGAGGTTAGGGGCACTGGGCAGGCAGCACCGGGCATGGGGCAGGGTTGGGGTGCAGGCTGAAGCCAAGATCCAGCAGGAGGTCCCAGTGGAGCAGGTGGACCCCATGTTCCAATCTATATCACAGATTTGATCCTGAGTGCTCTAAATAATTTGCTGCGTGACCCTGGGGGGCCACCGCCCCCCACCCCCGGGGGAAACGTCACCCCAGCTAGGCAATGAGGGCTTGGTAGGCGTGGGGAGGCCCTGCCTCTGTGGCCCCACCTAGATAGTGGGGTGAATGGGATGTGGCCTCAGGAGGGGGCTCCTTCAAGGCTTCTGAGTTCCTAAGGGAGTTGGGGGCACTGTAGCCCCCTGAGAGCAGCAGATGCCCCATACTCACCCCCCTCTACTCTGGGGCTGCTGAAGCCACGGGCATAATGAAGTCGCAGACTCAGGCTGGAGGGAAGTGGATCAGCACGTGGCAGAAAATCCATAGGTCAGGGCCCTGCACTGGTGCAGCCGGGGGGGGGGCGGAAGATGGGGGTTCTGCAGGGGCTGGCAGAGGAGTCTCTCCAGGAGATGGGCCTGGAGCCACGGCCAGGGCTAGGCCCTCCCTGCGCCCTTGGAAACCCCTCCCCGAGCCAGAAGGACTCAGGGGTGCCAGCGCCCCAGTGAGGATAGGGCCCAGGAACCTGCAGGGAAAAGACAGTCATCCGGATGCACCCCAGCTCCTGGCCTCCACGTCCTGCATGGGGCAGCCGGCTGGGCAAGGTACCGGGGCTCAGCTCAAAGGTCCTCTGCACACAGCACATGTGGAGATATGCTGATTGACATGGAGACCCATGGTGACCAGGGCTGAGGCCAAGACACCAAGGACAGAGGTGCAGAAAGCCACCATCACTCCCTTGGGGTACCCTCTTCCCTAGCAGCCCCCACCTCAGGCATGTCTTGTCACTGACAGCTTTCTGTCTCGACCCATTTCCTCTCACCTTTCCCCTCTTCCCTTTCAATTCAGGGCTCTGTGTGTCCCCAGCCTTCCAGAAGCCTACTCTGAGTGCCTCAGTCTCCTGCTGTGTATCCTCGGCCTCAGTTTCCTCCTTTGGAAGATGGAATATCAGTAGAACCCATTTCATGGGGGATGGCATGAGGATCTCATGACTTAATATACAGCCAATACTTGATGCTGGGCCTGGCATACAGTAGGTGCTTGATAAATGTAGGCACACAGTAGGTGCTTGATAAATGGTTATTATACTGTTACAGTTGCTCTCCGTTCCTTGCCGCCCCCCTCCCCCGAGCCCCTCCTCTGTAAGACAAGGGTTGACTCTAAGCTTCCTTTCAATGTTCCCGATAGGAGAAGCCTTGACCAAGTTCTTCGTCCTCTGAGAATCAGGAATACCCTGATGGCAGGGATTGATCTTGTGTCTCCTCTAGTTTCTGCAGAGAGCCAGAGCCCTGATTCCAGAGGGGCCTGATAAAGCAAATTTAACTCAACTGAAATCCACTAATCAGGAAGGGCCAGTAGGTTCCCCCCAGAGGAGGGGGGGGCAAAGCATGGGGACAGTGACACTTGAGTCCTCAACTCTTGCTTCCCCTTCTCTTGGGGCCTTGGTCACCCACGCCTCCTCAGGAAGTGTTCTAGCATCCATGACATTCACTATCTAGCAGCCATGTAGGCAGCAGCCTCCACTGCTTGGACTCACACTGACAACTGGGGGAAACCAAAAGGCTCCTGGAGGACCTAAGACAGGAGCCATGCAGAGAGATAAGGCCTGGGGACCAGCCCTTCCTCAGCTGGCCACACAGCCCTGCTGCGTTGGGTGCCCGCTTGCTGCATCCATCAGACATCAGAAGCAGGAAACCTGTCTGGGGCCAGTAAAGGGCCTCCTCAGCCCTGCCCACCCCGAAGTCCCTCCTGATATTCTTGACCTTGCAGTTAAAACCCACGAAGTGTGCACTCCACTAAAAACAAAAACAAACCCCCCAAAACCATAAAAACACCAAATGATTAAGTTGAGAGCAAAACCAAAAAAGCAAGTATAAAAAGCCATTTATAAAAAGGGACCACTCCCGGGCTCTTTGGGAATCTGGGCTCCAGGCTTGGCAGAGAGCTTCTCCCGAGAGCCTGGGCTCGGCTGTCCCCACGGATCATGTCAGGGGGCACTTGAGCTAATGTGTGCAAACAGGCAGCACTATTAGCAAATCCATTCATTAAGCACTTGTCTTCAGTTCCGTTGTGCAGCAGTCTTGTTTATTAACTTAAGTCGGAACCTGTTATTAAGTCAAAGGCAGCGGGTGGTGGCTCAGCAGGTGTCTAGCCTTAGGGGCGAGCAGTCCTGAGTTCTAGCTCCAGCTCCGTCTCTAACGGCTGGGTGACCCTGAGAAAGTCTCTGAGTCTCAGGTGCCCAGGAATACGCAGCTCCCTACGATGACTCCCAGTGGGTTCCTATTTTCTGGCGTCTCCCCTACTGTGTGCAATCCCCTTCCCCTTGAGTGTGGGCTGGACGAATGGAATCACTTCTAATGGAGATAATCTGATAGGCTATCAAAGACTAGCTTTCATCTTGGGGACCCCCTCTCCATCACTTGCTTGTTCACTGTGACACATCGCAGATGCTGTATTATTATTAGCCGCCCTGTTGAGAAGCACACGTGGAGGGGACCTGGTGTCTAAGCAGTACCCCGCGAGGCCCTGACACCTGCCCATACCCACACGAGCAAACATGGACCCAGACCCTGCTTGATCTGAGCCTCTGCCTACACCGACAGCAGTCTTGTGAGTGGCCTGGAGCCAGAGGCCTCCCGCTAAGCCTCACTTACAGAACCCGTGAGATGATACAAATTTGTCATTTTAAGCCACTAAGTTTCAGGGTGACTTGTTACGCAGCCGTAGATAACTAACTCATACATTCTCCATTCGCGAGACGGGCAAAACATGTCTTTCTCGCCGTGTGGCTGGAGAGTGCCCGCCGCTGGCCGGGTGAGGAACGGCGTAGCAACCGGCAGTTATCCGGTCACGTTGAAAAGACACACCCTCTATAGCGTGTGCCCTGGAGAGACATTCACGGAACACAAGCACGGGAATGTTCGCGAAGGTACAGAACGTTGCCCTAGTGAGGAACGGAAACATCGCGCGCGGCCGTCACTAGGACGGTATATGCACACACAGTGGATGATGGCACAGCCCTGCGGAGGGACACACCGGAGCTCCGTGCATCAGCCGGGTGATCCCACAAGCACAGGGTTAAGGAAGAACAAACCAATGGAAGATATGTATAAGATGGTACCACCAATATAAGTTTTAAAAGCAAGCCCTAACCTTATGACTTGTGTATGGATGCTGACGTACACAGGCGAAGTCTAAAAACGTGCGTAAGAACAACCAATACCCATTCCAGGGGAGGGCTCCCACTGGACTGAGAGGAAGGGGAAGCCGAAGAGGCAGGCCTACCCTGAACCCCACACTCTGAGGGGCTCACCGTGAGCAGGCTCATGCTTCTAAGCAACACGGTTTATCTTCTCAACAGTCCCTTGTGTCTATTCTATTAGTCTCTCTTCGTAGAGGAGGACTCCGAGGCACAGGTCTCCAGGGAGAACTTCCCAGACCTTCGAGTCCAGAGCAGGCCAGGGCTTGGTTCCTCAGTCTGCCACCCCCTCGGGGAGGCCACATCCCGTCCCTGGCCTCGGTCTGTTCTTCCAGGGCACGGGAGGGGCTGGTCTGCTTCCCCCTTCCTAGCTGTGAACTGCGATGCTGGGAGTCTTGATTCCTCCCGCTGGAATATTCACGGGGCTCCTATGAGCCCCGCCTGGGGCCACACAAGGAGGCGCAGACAAGAGAAGGTATGACTAAGAGGGTTCAGGTCAACATAAGTCAGTTCAGTTCATCAACTCGTTTCCCATATAGACAATGGTTGAGGTTAAGGAGTACTGTTTGTGGACCTGGGGCACACTTGGCCTTGTATTTCGGGCTTTTATAGATCGTGTCACGGAAGCTTCAACCCCACCCAGCGAAGTAGGGACAGTTATCTCCGTGCGCCCCTTCCTTGTCCAGTATGGCCAGCGAAGAGACGACCAGCACCTTCCCCAGCTCACACCGCAGAGCTGCGATGATCATAACCGGCCCTCCCTCCGTGCTGACCTGCCCTCTGCTGGGGCCACAGACAGAGGGTCCAGACTTTGCTGTCCTTCGGGGGGATCCCAACCCAGCCCAGGACGATCTGAAGGAGTTCCAAGGAGAAGGAGGGGCGTGGCGGGAGCAATCAAGATGAGTTTCCTGGAGGGGGAGGGGAGGTGCTTCAGTGGGCTCACTGGGGGTGAGGAGGTGGGGGAGCCATCCATCCACCTACCATCTACCTTCACTCAACAAACACTCGATACAGCTTTTTCTGGGCCCCAAAGAGCCCAGGGTCTAGCGTGCAAGCCTTAATGGAGTGATGCTCGGAGACGCAGAGAGTGTGGGAGAGGCACACGCACAGGAGTCAGGATGGGTCGCTGGGACGTGGCGGCGGCTGAGCGGAAATCCAGAGGCTAAGTAGCAGTCAACCAGCGGTATGGAGGCCGGGGATGGTGTCCGAGCAGAGAGAACAGCAGGTGCAGAGGTTTGACCCCGGGATGGTGGGGACAGGCAGCTGGCCCTCGGGAAGGCTGCCCCGAGAGGAGGAGGGGGCCGAGGAGGCCACAGCCTGGGAGTTTGAATCATCACGGTGCATGTAATTATGTGCAAAAATGAAGGCTAGCTCCTTAATAATTGATGATGGGAGAGAATAAACATCGGCAGAGGCACCCGGCTGCATCGCCCCGTCCCGTCTGGCTGGGACCCAGGGCGGCCGCCTGGCCACTAATATGCCCATAAATTATTGAAGTTATAAAAAAGAAAGCAGGTGTCATGTCGCACCCATAAACAGCTTGTTAGCTAAGACTAACAAAGGGGCGGCTGGCCGCCAGGCATCGCAGGGACTCCCCAACATCCTGCCTGCTTGCAGAGGGAGATGGATGAGGGTGGGGGTGGAGAGGCCTGAGAGGCCAGCTGGCCCCTCTCCCCGCCCTGTCCCCCCTCCAGACCCCAGGGAAGTCAGGCGATCACGAGGTCCACAGATGGGAGGAGCCAGAGCCAGATGATGGCGCTGTCCCTCCCTGCCCTGTGCACACGGGAGCTGCGGGAGTGGGAGCCCAGAGAGCTCAGGGCTGAAGCTAGTGCTGTGGGGAACGGGGCTGGGCCCACATACACGCGGTGCACATCCCAGGGAAGCCACTTGCTGCTCGTGACCCTGAGCAAGTCGCCAGCCCTCTCCGAGCGGCTCTCTGATCACGCCACCTGGGGATAGTCGCGCTACCTGGGAGATCAGGGAGGTCCCAGGAGAGTCTGTGTGTCCTCTTCCTGGTGCATAGGGCACTCCCTCGTCCCCCTAATCTCACAGAGCTCCTAATTAGATCATGCTTAATGAGGCTTCCTTCTGCTAGGCTTTCTTTCCGCTCCATTAAGGCCTGCATCCAGGACATTAGTAGAAAGGGGAGAAAGCTGAGGAGGGGGCGCCTGGGTGGCTCAGTCGTTAAGCATCTGCCTTGGGCTCAGGTCATGATCCCGGGAACCTGGGATCAGAGCCCCACATCCACCTCCTTGCTCAGCGGGAAGCCTGCTTCTCCCTCTCCCACTCCCCCTGCTTGTGTTCCCTCTCTCGCTGTCTCTCTGTGTCAAATAAGTAATAAAATCTTTAAAAGAAAGAAAGCAAGCTGAGGAGGGGGAGGATCTCCAGGTCTTGGCCCACCCCAGGCTCCACCAAACACAGGGCGTCCCCACCCCCCAGCCCCCCGGGGAGCAGAGGAGGAAGATGGAGGCAGGGCTCTGGAGAAAGAGCTGCCAACAGAGAGATGTGTCCGTGGGCATGGGAGGGAACGGCGGCATGGAGGGGTGCTGGCATGGGATCTGCGGTGATGAAGGCCTTGGCACCCCAGGGTCTCTCGGGCTGAGGGTCTTCCTTCAGGGAAGTGGAACCAGGCAGCCCGATTTGGGCACCTGGGCGCCCCTGGTGTGCTCAGCTCTGCAGAGGGCCACACAGAGCGAGGGGGCCACGTCTAGGTCGCAAGTCTCTCCCCAACCTGGCAGTTAACCCATGACCTGCTGGAGGTCCCGGGGAGCAGGGCTGTGCAGGTCACCTGGGATTTCGGTGGCCAACAGGGTCCTCTCTCTAGTCCTGAACTATCCCCCACCAGTGCATTAGCTCTGGAAGTGGTTTCCTTCTCCCAGAGGTTAGAAGGGAATCCTGAAAGTTCTCATCTGCTACACTTGGGGCTGGACCTCTCCTCTGGGGGTCCTCTCTGCACCCCTGACCTTCTCTTATGAGCCTTGGTCTGTCCCATAGCACATGCCTTGCACATGGACAGAGAAGCCACACAAGTCAGTGCTGGAGCCCAGAGCCCAGAGCCCAGAGCCTCGGCTTCCTGCCTCTCCCCACATCAGTTGGACTCCATCCCGGGAGGAGGTGGGGAGGTTCTCGTGCTCACGCTCACGCTCCATGCGTCATGTTGTGACAACTGGGACAAGCGCTCTGACAGCCACTGTGGTGTGGCATTCCCAGGAGCTCTCTTCTTGCCCAAGGATTCCCGGTCCTCGGCACCTGCCTGCCCATCACACCTGCCCAGGGGGGCAGGGGGCAGCTGGGCGGGTGCCTGTAGGGGCAGCCAGATGGCCCGGGCAGAGAGGGATGGCGGCATCTCAGAGGACAGCTCTTGGGAATGGGTGCTCACCCCTAAGGGATACCTCTCTCCTCCGAGAGGGGACATTGTTTGCCCAGGATCACATCGGTCACATGAGGGGGAGTTGGAACATGTCTGTCGGGTTTCCAAGACTGCACCAGACTGAATGGCTGCGGGGCTCCGGGGTGGGGGGACACATAGAAGGTGCAGGAATAAGGGCCACCAGCTGCTACAAAGATCTGAGCAGGGACACAGTTTGGGGGATGGACTGGTCAGGTCAGGCAATGGCCCCTTGTGACCCCCAGAATTCAGCATCGGCCCCTCTCTGACCTCTTGAGGGTCTATCCCTTCCTATCTCTGTCCCTTCCTCCATCTCTCAAGCTTACTGACCTTCACTCAGAGGGTCAGGGGAGATAAGGCCAGCTAGACCCCTGGATGGGGTAATAGAGGTGGCCCTGACCAGGCCCCCTGGATGGTGCTGGAAGCTGAGAGGGAATGGAGAGCAGGAAGGCTGCCCGCCCTGGACCGGGTGGGAGAGTAGGGCTTTCTGGGGGTTCGGGGGAGAACCATGATCCTGGGCATAGGACAACCTCAAAGGCAGGAAGGGCCCTCTGTCCCCCCTTATCTGGGTCACAGGAAGGGCTGCGGGAACTATCAGCTGAGATCAGGCTCCACGGAGGGTGAGAGTCTCATGGGGGCGTGTTGAGGGGGGGTATGCAGGAGGGAAGTCCAGGAGCCTTGAGCCTGGGGCCCTCTGCGGGGCCTCCTATGGCTGTGTGGCCTACACTGTCTCTCTTGCCCTTCTTGGGCGTGCCATCCTGCCTGTAACAGCACAGGGGGCAGGGAGGGGAAGTCCTGAAGGTGGCCCCCCCAAGCACCATGGTCGAGGGCTTGTACCCCGTGCGGAACCACAGCCCTGGACCCGAGGCAGCCGGTCAGGGGACCATCTCCGGCGGAGACTTGGGACGGGGGCGTCCTCAAGGTTTTTGCCCTCCCACTTCATCTCTCTCTAGTACGGGGCTAGGTGGGGGGATGGTATCTGCAAAGGGAAATAAATGTGATATGCAGGGGAATCTTCTGGAATACGGCAGCAACTGGGGACTGTGGGCAGTGCCCTTCCCCTCTATCCCTTCTCTGCCCATGCCATCCTAGGAGCCCAGGAGGTCAGGTTGGAGAGGGGGTACCCTGGTTCGTTGGGTCCCCGGGGCAGGCCTGAGCATCTGTCTGCTCCTTCTGGGCCCACCTGCTTGTGGCATTTTGGTTTCCTGGGAAACGAGGTTGACGTTAGTAGAAGCGTGAATGACAGCAGAAGGGCAAGAGAAAAGCCAGCGCGGGCGCCCTGAGAGGCCAGGAAATGGGCTCCAGAGAAGGGCAGAGCCAGGAGCAGGCCGAGCCCTGAGCAGCTTCTCACTGGCCATTCTTGCGGCCGGTGGACACAGCACTGGCTCCTTCCAGCTCCTTCCTTTAATCCTCCCAGCAACACGTGCAGAAGGAGCTGCTGTGCCCATCCCACAGATGACAAAACAGAGGCTCGGAATGGTGAGCTGACTCGCCCTCTTGAAGCCAGAACCGGTAGCCAGGTCTGACCCTGCTGACAGTCCTAGAGGTTCGGGGTCAGACGATCCACGGGGCGAGGGACGGGGGCTCAGGCTGGCAGCCCGAGGTGGAGAGATCTGGAAGGCAGACAATGCGAGAGCCCCCACACTCTCAAACCCAAACGTAGACATTCAGGCAGTGTGTTCACGCACCTGCTGGGGTGCGAAAACCAGCCATAAATACCTGCCCTGGCACGGGTCTCATCAGACAAGTCAGGACAGAGGCCCGGCGTGCCCTCAGGAAGTTTCCCGGGGACGCACAGACTTGCTGACCTCCCTCTGCATTCCCAGACACTTCCCCCCGGAACTCACTCGCCAGGAGCCTCTAGCCGCCCCACAAAGAGAGCGGGGTGGAGAAGACCAGCCACCCACACCCCAAATCAGAGGGCTCGGGGGCCTGCCAGCTTGCAAAGATATCACGGTCCAAGAAGCTGGGGTCGGAGAAGGTCCCGGGGGCACACAACGGTGTGGGGAGGTTGGGACGCAATGGAGGGCGGGCTCTTCACCATCTTGTCATCAGCCCAAGCCGTAGGCGGAGGGGTGGCCTTCACTGCCACCAGTGCTGAGCTCCCTCTCCACCCCTGAACTTGGCAGGAAGACGCTCACATTTAGTGAACTCGCTGGAGGCTGGGGGAGGAAGGCAGGTCTGCACAGAGCACGGCGAAAGAGAGACGGCGGGGATGTCTGCAGCGTGGGAAGCGCCGTGAGCAAGTCGAGGCCTACGTCGGCCGTCCCTAGGCGGGCAGTCTGGCCCCTCACGCTGCCGGGGCTGCCGTCTAGACAGGCCCACAGCTGAGTGCCGGCACTTGCTTGTGCCCACGCGCGTCTTACTGGCCCCACTGGAAAGCTGGTGCCCGGCCTGCTTTAGAAAGGCTGGTGGCCTTTCCTCCAACCAGACGTTAGCCCTGGGAACTGAAGAATAAAGGGGACATTTCTCCCCTTGCAGTGGATGTTAGCCTGCCTTCCTGGGGTGTGGAAGAGCTGGCCCAGGAAAGGAAGCTCCCCAAAGCCCCTCTGATACCCCTGCTGCCTAGGGGAGCCAGCGCAGGAGCGAGAGTGTGAGCAGGCCTCCGTCTCCCCGTCTGTAAACTGGGACAGCACCGCCCCGCCAGCCCAGCAGCACGAGAGGGCGCGGGCGGGGAAGGCTCTCCTGCAGGAGCTCGCTGGGGGTGTGAAAAGGCAGACCCCCAGCGCAGAGCGGGCAAACACCCCTCCGGTCCCCCCAGTCGGTAAAGGCACTGGCTGCTGCATGGCCGTCGCTGCTTGCCAGGGAAGGGTGTGGGGACCAGGCCTGTGGCTCTGAAGGGACTCCACCCGGACACCCAGCCCCCACCCCAGCCCGCCCTGCGCCAGCTTGCGGGAGGACCCCGGCGTGAAACAGAGGCGCCACCCACCCTGGGCACACATGCTGCCATCCTCTGGTTCTGTCCCCAGGGCCCTGCTGTCATGGCAACCAAGAGAGCGGAGTTGGGGGCGTGGACGGGGAAGGAGGAGAGGGGTGAGGGGAATGGGCTGTGGCTCACGATTCCTCAAGAGGGCTAAGCTTCCTCCCCTCCTCTTCGTGCCCTCAGTTTAGGCCCCAGATCTATGAGCAGGTGGAGCAGGGCAGGAGCCAGCCCCAGGAGACCACACAGCAGGCTGCCTAGCCCTGTCTCCTGGGGCAGGTGTCAGGGTGAAACCCACATTCGGGGCCAGATTTGAGGCCAATCCCTGGCCCGGACATGTCTCGGTGCTGAGCCTACCAGGACCACTCTCCCACCTCCTCCCACACAGCCGGAAGCTCCTGCAGGGAAGATTTCCTCCTCCACTGGGCCTCTCAGGCAGCTCTGTCCCTGGAATCCTCCCAAGACAGATAGGGACTGTGACAGCCATAAGTGCTGGCCTGGGATGAGCTGACCGGCCATGGAGGGTGTGCTCCCCTACAGGCCCCGGCTGCTTGCATGTAATCTAACTGCCTATTTTATAAGTGCTGATGCTGAAGCCCAGGGGGACGCTCCTTGGTGGCCTTCCGGAGGTCTCTCTGGTGGGAGTCTAGGGATGGACGAATGGCCTGCTGAGAACCCAAGGCCCCTGGAGGCTCTCGGACCAGGCCCGGCAACGGTCCCCAGGCTGTCTTGCCTCTGGCAGAAGGTGCTAGAAATCCAGAGCTGAAAGGGGTCTGGTCCATCTCCCAGAGCACAGGCCAGTAGAGAAGCAGGCCCAGCTCACAAGCGGGTCAGAAGAAGGTGGGTAGTCATTACAGCAGGAAGGGAAGAGAGATGAACCCTGGGGGGTGGAAATCCCAGGGGTCTCCCTGGAGCAGGCGGTCTTGCAGGAGTGGTAAAGTCCCCAACATGCAGAGAGGGGAAAAGGCCTTCTAGGAGGAAGGAACAGAAGGTGCAAGGCACAGGAGCTGGACAGAATGGGGTCCGTATAAGGTCCACGGAGAGGCCACTGTCATCCAGCGTGCGGTCAGTGTCAGTTTATGCCAGAGGCCGAGTGGGGGCCTGGCGAATCCTCTCCCTTCCCAGCTATGGCCAGTATTTAAGCCACTGCTGGGCTGCCTCCTGTACGGCCCAGAGGCCTGAGCTCCTCCCTGCGGCTGAGGCGGGAAGACTCACAGATGCACCCCATGTTAACTCTCACAGACGGCTTCTTTCATCGGCACTGTCTTGGAACCAGGTCCCCACGGGCCCGGAGGCTCAGAGCAGGCGCCGGTCAGGGGCGGCCTTGCCGGATGTTACAAGCCCAGGACAGGGCTGGGAAAACCAGGGGATCTTCTCTGCCTCCGCACGCCTGCCTTTCTCTTCCCTGTCTGCTTTGCCCTGCCCTCCCGGCGCCCCGCCCTTCTTTCCTTGTGCTTTCCTATCATTGTTCCTTGATTTTATTTCCAGCCTTCAGCACTTTTCCTGAAAGGGAACAGCTGGGCTGCTGGAGTCACAGAGGAAATTTTTTTTTGACTACTTTGCAGATTCCCCTTCTCTGAAAACTGACACCACCATTGCTAACTGATGGATGGACAGTGAGGGATTTACTTCCTTGCCTCCTTCTTCCCTCCCTCCCTCTGTGCTAAGATATCTAGGAAAGACAGGGCCAGTGGACAGGGGAAGGGGGGGATGGGCAGCTGGGGCCCCCGGTAGCATCATTAACCCCATTTTCCCGGTGAGGAGACTGAGCCCCAAGATCATCCAGACACGATAATAATTACAGTATCAGTGCTAGCCATAGAGTTAGCATTTAAGGAGCACTTGCTGTATACCAGGCCCTGTGCCGGACGCTTCCCATGGCATGAACCTCCTGAAGCAGGCACATCACTGGGGAAGATTTTACCGAGGGGAAAACTGAGGCTCACAGAGGGCAGTCACGAGGGCCAGGCCACCCCTCCGGCCAGGAGAGCTGGAACGCCAGCCACACAACCACGGATGTGGCCATCCCGCCAGACGCACCCGTGCCCCAGCTCCAGCTGGCTGGAAAGTGGGAGAACCAAGACTTGAACCCGCGTTTGTCTCCGTTCTTATTCCAAGGCTGAGTTCTACACCCATGTTGATCGCTATTGCAGAGAGAACCTTAAATGGCAATTCTAACCATAGGACGATCTGGCCCGATCCTGACCCTGACCTTGGT
The DNA here is from genome assembly GCA_004023965.1 of Spilogale gracilis. Classification (NCBI taxonomy): domain Eukaryota; kingdom Metazoa; phylum Chordata; class Mammalia; order Carnivora; family Mephitidae; genus Spilogale; species Spilogale gracilis. The sequence goes on along the minus strand of PITA01010687.1, from coordinate 6,804 downwards.
TCCCGAGGCCACGGTGTGCCGAGCTCCTGCTGCCTCCTGCGCTTTGCTGTCGAGCCGCAGTCACAGGGAGGCCAGTTCGAGGTCTCTCTGGTGCGTAAGCACGGGCACAGCATGTGCTCGGATGTGACAGAAGACACGAGGCTCTCGGCGACCGCCACAGAGGACAGAGTGAGGGGGAAGAGGAGGAAGTGAGATTTCAGGATAATCTTAAAAGTGAAAAAAAAATTATTACATGTCAAAAGGAGTCGGGAGGCTTAAATGGCTCCCAGGTGGGACACAGAATAAAACAGGCTTCACTGTTATTTTCCAATGGTCTCCAGGCAGGGAAACTGGGGCGAGGGTCGCCATAGCAACCCTGGGCATCCAGTAGGGCAGGTGGGGGGGCGGCGGCCAGGCCTGCAGTTCTGTCTGGGTGGAGCAGGGCAGGCAGCGCCACAGGCCCCACAGGGTCTCGTCCTGCTCCAGAGGTCACCACGACAGGGGGAGGACAGGCAGGCCAAGTGGGGCCCAGCGGCCACCCCGGAACACGGAGACGTCTCGGGACGGGTATGGGGTGAGGGGAAGGGCTGGGGGCTGTCGGAAGCAGGAAGTGAGTCCCGCAGTGGGGGCACAGAGAGGAAAGGCCACACGTGGTCACACAGACAGCCGAT